>BQKZ01001676.1:6627-68592 GCA_036244855.1 Temnopleurus reevesii
TATGTTATGCAGGGCCCGCTGGAAGAGCAGCTAACTTACAGCTGAATGTGGCTACCCTGGGTAAAATAAGACATCATCATCACAATTTTGCAGATTGGTTGCTATGTATACACTTAAAGCATTTGTTCTTATAAATGAGGGTCCTGAATAGACAGTACTTACAAGTGGAAAATTGCATTTTCCATGGTGACGGATGAGATGCATAATGATGTTTAGTTTTCATTTCTGTATTCATGGACATCTACAGATCTTAGTACCCCCCTTAAAGGGGAACTTCACCCAGACATCGATGTGCGCTCATTGGATGAAGAAAAATACAATGGTCAAACTGAAAATTTGAGCAATATCAGAGAATCCATTCAAAGGTTTTAAATTTTCAAAGTTTTGATTTACACCCCTCATGGACTCCTCAAATTGGCAATGTACAGGCACAAAATGGCTGCCAACATGGAGAACTCTCCATTCACTTTGTATACAGAATTTCACATTTTCTTCTTTTTCTAGAAAAGTAGACACAATTGTACTTTTCTCCTCAAGTATGATATAGACATTTTGATTCTGCATGCATTTCAGACTGAATTTTGTTGATTTATTGTCTACTTTTCTAGAAAAAGAAGAAAATGTGAAATCCTGTGTACAAAGTGAATGGAGAGTTCTCAATGTTGGCAGCCATTTCGTGCCTGTACGTTGCCAATTTAAGGAGCCCATGAGGGGTTTAACTCAAAACTTTGAAAATTCATAACTTTTGAATGGATTGTCGGATTTTGCTCAAATTTTCACAGATTGATCATTGCATTTTTCTTTATCCACTGAGAGTGCATCAATGTCTGGGTGAAGTTCCCCTTTAGGAAGTGATGGAGTATAGAAAAATAAAGAATACGATTTTTGGTTGGCACCTCTGCGGTTGGCATCCCCGCAAACGTGGAGTTGAATCAGAAGGAGGTCTTGAAATCTTTAATCCCAATTTCAACATCATTATCACTTACAATGGCATTCACCATTATGTAAGTTGATGTACATTAACAAAGGTTTTGTCCATGAAATAATATTTGAACTCCGATAGCTGTTGTTATGCAACACTTTGATCCGATCAGTTATATTCAGTATCCTTTGATGTTTTGATAGGTCAGTTACACAACGACGTAACTCCAATTTTGCCATTTTTAGGAAAATTTGTTTAAAAAATGTTAGCCAACATTGTTTAGGGTATGAAAATTAAATGCAAAGGACAATTTGTTTTTTTCATGATAAGTTGACACTTATGGGCCCTTTTTAGATATTGAACAAGCTTTGAGACCTTTTACCTGTCAGGGCTGGTGCTAGAAATCAATTGTAAGTTGAAGTTGATCGGTATTCACCAATCAAAATCCTTGTTTGAAGCATTTTTTGATAAGAAGCGCCAATCATGCACAAATTAAAACAACATCTTCAATTCAGACTGATTTGCATTTGGTTTGCAATTGCTGGAAACTTTCTTGCAACACACCCTTTCGTGTTGGAAGTCTAGAGGTGAATGAAAAAATGTCAAGATGCCATTGTGTTTATAAGATTTGTCACATATTCTTGAAAGTTTTGATACTCAAACCTTAGGCCCCGGTCACATAGGACCCCCGAAGCAATGCGATTCACCCCGACTCATTGTTCTGAGGCAGTCAACTGTGAATTAACAAAGAGTCATGTTGAATCGTGTTGCTTCCAGGCCTCTATGTGATCGGGGCCTTATATCCTTCAAAAAGGGAGTTATCATTTTCTGTTACTTAATTAACCCTCATTTTGTTTATTTGTTGAGTGTATTTGGGGATAGAAAGAGTATCTGAGATATCACCTAAATTTGGATGATCTTATTTTGTGAAACTACAATAAGAATCCCACTCTTAATCTAAAGCCCCGGTCACATAGGACCCCGGAAGCAACACGATTCACCCGACTCTTTGTTAATTCACAGTTAAGTGCCTCAGAACAACGAGTCGGGGTGAATCGTGTTGCTTCCGGGGTCCTATGTGACCAGGGCTTAAGGAATTGAAAAGTCAAGATTTACAGTAAATGTCAAGAAAACAATTGTCATTATAAATCAGCCCACAAATAATTAAATCACTTTTTCAGCCCACAGATTTTTTGAAGGGTATCTCTCTTAGGTAAAAGAATATTAATTCATGAAATTAACCAAATATAACTCTATTGAACATTATATTGATTACTTGTTCAAGAGTAAGAAGCAAATAAATGGCTCCTTTACAATCAATGAGCAGAGAATAAGCTTGACTTATAAATAGACTTGGTGTGGGCCAGAAGAATCTTGTTTTGATTACAACTAAATCAGAAAAGTCACGCAAACAGATAAAAGAAAGTTTGAAGTGAATCAGACAATAAATAAGAAAGTTTTGAACATTTCAATTAAATAACTCAACAGTGATTTTCATGCAAATTGGCAAATTTTTTTGTGTGTAGAAAATTACAAGCATAGATTAAAAAAAAGGTTTGAAGTAAATCAGACAATAAGAAAGTTTTGAACATTTCAATTAAATAACTCATCAGTGATTTTCATGCAAGTTGGCAATGTTTTGTTGTGTGTCCCTGTTCCATTGCATTCCTATGTGAACTTTTCTTTGTGCAAGTCATCTTTTGATTTATCATGAGAATCATTCAGTTTCAACAATTTAGCCTGAACGGAAATTTCTGCGATTTCACTGAATTTCAGACCTTTGCACGCATTAGTGAGTTGTTATTTTCATGTTTTTTAAAGATTATTTTACACAATTCTATGGGTATTCAAATGGGCTTATATTTTAGAGGGAAACAAGGTCACAAAATATACAAAAATAAAAACCCAGCAAAAATTTCAGATTTTACAGTGTTACTTTTTTAATGTCATGGGATGTTTAAGGGAGTCGGTTTTATTTATGGTTTCAACTACAAATTAGCTGTTTTTGCCTCAGATGCCCTTTAAAGTAGCTACACCTAACACTAGGATTAAAAGAGATATCATATCAATGGCACTTTGCTGGAATACTCCCAAGGGAGTGGAAAATATGCATACATTGTATGGGTGCATGCCTGAATCCATTTAACTGGGAGGGGGGGGGGGGGGGGGGTAAGTGTTCCTTTATATTATTACAGGCCCATTGGGAGAACAGTTCGTAAAAACCGAAGTGGATATACTTGTTAAATACATGTAAGATGCATTATTATTATCATCTTAACTGTTCTTATAAGTCTGATTCTGCTTTTTCTAAGAGTCACCTGGTGCATACCTTCTTATTATTTTTTTTTTTTTTTAGATTTTAGCATCAAAACTTTCATTCAGCAATATGAATATTTATGCCTGTATCAATATAATAAGAAATTATCTTAAAAACTTTTTAAGGTTATGAAATTACAAGGGATTAATTCTTTCTCTTTCCATTTTATGGGACTTTCTTTGATATTTCCAAATATGTGTGAGGAGCTAGAGATTTAGAATGAACTATAGTTTATTAAAGATATTATCACACATTATGACTTTGTTGTTCAAAAAATTATGAAATATAGCTGTCTGACCTATGTTATTACATTCATAATAATAATTTCATATATTGATGAAAAGTAGCAAGAAATTGTCCAAAAAGGAATTTATACAGGCACTATCAAGATATCTATGAATATTAAATAAAGTGTACCACAGACTCTTCACTATTGTCTCTTTTTTTTTAAGTTTGTTTTGCTCATTTGGAGCATGAAACATTGATTATGAAGCAAAATATTTTCTGAAGGTAGTTCATATACACCATCAATCAGAAGGCAGTATTCATGATCTGGCAGTTGAGATTTTTTAAATTGAAAACAATTGTATACAATGGGTGACTTCAAGTACGGTGTTGAATGCTGGTGTTGGTGTTGCAGCAAAACCAACACCAGCCTCAACACCAAACTTGAAGTCTGTCGGTAGTTTGGGGTAGACCTCGCAAGATTCTGACGTATTTTCGGTCGTTTCAGTATCACTTCTGTAAACTGACCAACGGTGTTTGAGCTCGGTTTACGGACTGTTTTGCTCTCTCAACACCAACACCAACACCAACACCGAACACCGTTCTTGAAGTCACCCACTGCTTTTTAAATCTATTTTCTTTATGACTGACCTAGTCAATGGACTAATTGATGATTTACCCTTATTTTGTGTTTACCAGTCATGTTTTTTTTTTCCACTTTAAATAAATTGATTTGAAAAATTTACATGCCCTCGGGCTGCACATTTTTTTCAATTCCCCACAAACATTTAAGGTGCACTTTTCGACAATAAAGCCAAAGAAACATGATAAAACGTACTCTAAATCATATTTACTTATCAAAATTGTGTGGTATTTGGCATCCTTTTATGTCGCCAAGGTCAACAATGCTTGTTATGGGGTTCTAAGTCCCAGCTATTTTATTTGTCTCTTTCCCCTTTTATGATTAAACAAATCCGTCATTTTTCTTTTATTAATTCAGCTTTCAATTTTACGAGTTCCCTTTGTCTCTCGTTCAAAAGCTAAGCTCGCTCCTTTTGTGCGATCACTCCAAACCCAAACAAAAAGCGTATTTGTTGTAGGCATCGTCATAAAAGAACGATAAACAATGAACTTATGGTCTTTTTCAATAAAACTATGAAGTGGGACCTTTATTGAGGGTGTTTGCACTGTGCTAACAAAACTTGAAAAGAGCGCATATAATAGAAACAATTTTCTTTATGCTTCCTAGTTTTATCATGTTTTATTAGGGGCAATTTACAGTGCGATAACGTGATAGGTATGTCAGGAAGGAACCATGACATTCATTTTATTCCAATATTTAGGTTTATGATCCTTTTTATTGAAATATATATTTATATATATTTAAAAAAATGTGATAAGATGTTTTGAAGAGAGAATTAATAGGAGAGGAAACAAGAAACAATATCAATGATTAGAAGAAGAAAAGTTTTGAATGAATGTGTGTACAGCGTTATGTGGGTGTGACAGATAGATTGATAGTTAGATGGATGGCGAGATAGAGAGAGAGAGAGAGAGAGAGAGGGGGGGGGGGGAAGAGGTATGCTCATTTTACCCTAAAACTCAAATTTAAAATAACATAGTAAAAACGAATCAACTAAGCCATGTGTTATAAGAAAGAATTAAGGGGATCTACAAATAATTATTAGAAAATTATTTGATTTATGAGAAGATGGAAAAAAAGTGGGAGAGAGAGAGAGAGAGAGGAAGAAAGAAAGAAAGAAGAAAGAGATAAATACATACAAAGAGAGAGAGAGAGAGATATGGGTGGTAAGAGTGAGATGAACAATACTTGTTGCTTGAAACACACAAATTTAAACTAAAACGCAAGGCACCCACACACATATATACCACAATCATTTAGACACACAAACCATGTTAAAATTTAGAGAGATACAGAGAAAAAAAACCTAATTTTCACAAACTTTACAAATGTAAACTGGCCTCTTGTCATAATAAATGACCCAGACTTTTTTTTCTTTGCCAATTCCCGCCTTTGAGCAAACTACTCCAACGCAAATAGCCAGACGTTCTCAAAAGGGACATTTACTAAGCATGCACTTGAACTCGTTGGACAGTTATTAAAGCAACAGCGATTATTTGCTTGGTCTGGTTCGGAAATTTGCCTAATCAAAGAGGGTTTTTGTTGTACTGGTCGGATTTAGGCCCTTGGCTTCGACTGTCACTGATGGAAAACCCAGAACAGGATCACCATTGCAATGCATGATGTCTCATTTATAGTAATTGGTTTTTGTGGTGTTATTAGGGACGACTGGTAAAGTGATTAGATAGCTGCACTTGGTTGAATTGAATTAGGGAAACATAGAAATGTATTGTACACCACTTCGGTAGGGTGTACTTTCAAAGTGAATGGTGTTTCGTGACTTTTTTTAAATTGATTCAAGTTCATTTCTCAATGTTGGAGATGATGAATGCTTTCAAAGTGAATGAAACATGGTGTTTTGTGACTTATTAAAATTGATTCAAGTTCATTTCTGAAAGTTAGAGATAATGACTGCTTAAATAGGGATTTATATGAAGACATTCCTCCACATGTAATGTTTAATTTAGAGCAGCGAATATGAATGAGGGGCATTAAATACTTGTTCAAGTACCCCAGTAAAAATTGTTTCATATTTGTTTATTTTTGTGTAGGGCCACCAAGAACAACAATGTTTCAATCACTGTTGAAGTTAGCCTACTGAAATAAAAAAACCCAAAATGAATAGACAAATTACTAAATAAATCAGTAAATGAATAAATATGTAATTGTAATAAAGTTTCATACTTCTTCAATTCAGAGCTGGTAATTTCTACAGTTCACAGACAAAAAGTTCATTTTTTGAAAGTTTGTCTTTTGAAAGTTTATGAAAACACTCAAATAACATTTTAATGCTTGTTTTTTAAAACAAAAGACGAGATGAAATTAAAGGTTTGTAGGAACAACAACATTATAGTTTAAAAAAAGTGTTTCTTTAAAGAATGAATTTTAGAGTAATCTTGATATTCCCAACAATGTTGTTCTTATTTACATCTGCAATCCATTTTGTAAAAGTGCGAAGTTTTACAATGACCAAACTTCAATTTGCATGAGTTGTAATTTCAGTGTTATTGCCTCTGGAAACTGTACTACATTTTATTCTCTCAATAAAATGTTCTACAAATAGTACAATTCTTTGAGGATACATAGAGTAAAGATAAATAATGATAAAACTTTTAAAAATATTATTAAGTTTTTATTGCATCTTTGAAATGGGATATTAAGCAAAGGCTCTTTGATGAGGAGAAATGAAACTTACAGTCAACTCTGCCTAAGTCGAACTTGTCAAATAATTGCATAAGTCGATGTGATTTTCTGGGACAAATCATACAAAACCAGCATTATTTGCCTCTTCTAAGTCGAAATCCTAATAAGTCAAACAGATTTGTGGTCCCATCAGATTCGACTTAGGCAGAGTTACCTGTATAATGTTTCATAAAATTAAATATATTGTGTTATGGAAGATTTTCCTTTTCAATCCCAGAACAAGAATATCAACTCTATGAATTTTGAGGTGAATTCTAAGAAATGTATGAAAGTAAAATCTAGAATAAGGGTCCAACATGATTCTGTTAAAAAAAAAACAAAAAAAACACAGAATTAATAAATGTATGCAATACAAAAAACAAACAAACAAACAATACTTTGTTGACTTTTCTGAAACGAAAGAGGAAAATGGGAAACTTTGTATACAAAGTGAATGAGGGGTTGTCCATCATGACATCATCAGTGACAAGGATATCTTTTAGAATGTGATAATTCATATTTTTGAACATCCAATGGATTTTTTAATTTGATTATCCAATTTTGCTAAATTTTCAGAGTTTGTTCATCTGATTATTCTTCATTTAATGAGAACATGCAAATACCAGGGGTCAGTTATCCTTCAAACATTTATGGTCAGGCAACTCATATTTTTCTCTCAAAAGGTGAACAAATGCCTTGAAATGAATTGACAAACAAATAACCATTTGTATTGGTTTATTGAGGAGGACTAATAAAATAGCCCATTATCTCACCAATAGATTTACCTCGAATTAATCTTCCGTCATAAGTTTAGCAGACATTCAAAACCTCATAATTGGGCCAAGTAAAAAAAAAATCACATAATAGAACTCCATTCTGCAAAGTTCTAGTTCAGCAGATATGATAATTGAATAATATCGATTTCTTTTGAATAGTCACTTTTGAAGAATGCTAACAATTTTCGAATTAACAACAGCCTTTCAAGGACATGGTTTTGTTGAATAGCGAGAGGTTGGCGTTCTCTCTGTTTTGTTGATTTTGAGAAGTTTCTTTTATGGTGATGAATGGATGCATCGCTTTTGCGGCTTCGTATTTGACTAAAAGGGTAAACACCTGCTGAAAGGCACTATGGGAAGATAAGAGAGGAATGAAAACGAGACCCGGCCAACTCGGGGGTGCCTTTGTATGGGTGCTTTGAGTTCCAGCAGCGATCCGGAACCGGGCGTTTACTGGGGATGAGATTCCAGCGAACAATATGGATGCTGTCGTTTCTCTGATATCACTTGGCGCTATTGTGGACGCCTTTCTTTTCAATTCAAACGGTCCGTTCGGGCATGAATGCGTGATGGTGCTGGGGAAGAATTGCGTGGTAACACCGAACAATGGGCCCCAAACAGCACCCATTGTTGGGCTTTGATAAACCCGATCAAAGACCCGCGTATGAGTGGGATCTGATCTATTGTGCTCGATTGACTATTGCCCTGCGGACAAATATTTTGATGTGAAGATAATAACGATGACAAGGCGGAAAGAATGCCTCTGGGCTTTTTTTATTTTTCTTTCAGCCTCTCGGTTTCTGCCTCAACAATAGAACGGGAACCATGAACAGGCAGGAAAAATAATGAAAGAGCTATTTTGATCATTTGAGATAATTTGAAAGAGACACTTTTCATTGTGCTGGTAATTATCCTTTGAATAGCTCAGTCGCATTTCAATACTGATTGGAAGTTTTAGTTTCAAAGTTTTGTAAACATTTAGTTTCCAGACAACGAAACTCCTCTTGGCAAAATGATTTGTTTAAGCAATTGTTTCATTTTGATGTAGCTTTTTATCATAAACAACAATGAACATTGACAACAATGAACATTGACAACAATTTACTTTGACAAAGTGCATTTTCCTGAGGAAAGCAAAGTTTTTATGATATATTAAAGCAACATGTTTCTTTTGCTATCTTTTTTAACAGTTCAAGGACAACGGAACTCCTCTTGGCAAAATGATTTGTTTAAGCAATTGTTTCATTTTGATGTATCTTTTGTCATAAACTACAATGTGCATTGACAAAGTGCCTCTTCAAAGGAGAAAGAATAGCCTTTAACATACATCAAAGCAGCCTGTTTTGTTTGTTAATTAACAATTATAATCAGTTGTAGTCTCTCACAAAAATGATTATTGTTCATATCGGTTACCATTATTATAACCAATCCATTTGTTAAGAACCTAAAACATTTTTTAATTAATGCCTTAACTAATTTGTCTCAAGAACCCCCCCCCCCCCCACCAAAAGAAAAATCAATGATTTGAGTTTGAAAAAATATACATTTGTGAGTTAATCAATTCATTAATTGGGTTGATTGTAATTGACTGCCAAAAAGGAATTAAATGTGTCTTTTAAATGCTGACATATAGTTCAACCATCATCAAATTGATTAATATCACTTTGATAGACAGGTTTACTAATACATGCAAATTTTATGCATACCTTGAATGCACAGGCTATTCCTGACAACCCTAAAGCTTGAACAAGGCTTGCCCGAGATAGCAACAAGTAATAAAATTTGAATATATTCAGTAAACCTGACTATTTATTCATAGTTCTTTTAATCTAGTTTGCATATTACTTGTAGCTATGTTGGGCAAGCTTTCAGGTTTTGCAGAACAACGTTGTATATAGCGGTACACATGAAATTTGCATCTATTAGTAAACCTATCGATTGATTTACAATACTTTGAATCTAGTTTGCATAGATTACTTGTTGCTTTGTCGGGAAAGCCTCATGCAAGCTTTTAGATTGTCAAGAATAATCTTTATGTATAGAGTACACATCAAATTTGCATCTCCAGGTAACTCCGTCCAAGTTGATTCTCTTGGGACCATAGAAATTTGCAACACTTGATTTTGAAATTTGATTTACAATACAAAAATAAACAGGGTTTGTATTGTTCATTATGGTTCTTAGAAGAATCATCAAATTGTACCACCACTGGGAGTTCTTGGACTAAAAGATAAACCATAGCACTAATTAGGACATTGGTGGAGGCGCCCTGGTGCAGTGGTCATGACTCTCACCTTTCAACTAGAGGGTCGTAGGTTTGAGTCCCACCCAGGGCGTTAATTTCCTTCAGCAAGAAATTCATCCACATTGTGCTGCACTCAACCCAGGCGAGGTGAATGGGTACCNACTGCCAAAAAGGAATTAAATGTGTCTTTTAAATGCTGACATATAGTTCAACCATCATCAAATTGATTAATATCACTTTGATAGACAGGTTTACTACTAATACATGCTAATGGTGTAGTGGTCATGACTCTTGCCTTTCAACTAGAGGGTCGTAGGTTCGAGTCCCACCCAGGGCGTTAATTTCCTTCAGCAAGAAATTCATTCACATTGTGCTGCACTCAACCCAGGTGAGGTGAATGGGTACCTGGTAGGAATATATATTCCTTGAAACACCAAGTGCGCTGCATGGTGGCTGCCGGGCTAAATTCAGGGTAATAATGCTGCAGTTGTAGAGCGCTTAGGGAATTCTCATGAAGAGTTGATAAGCGCTATATAAAAGCAGTTCATTATTATTATTATTGAAATCTATGAGACATTATTTTGAGTAAGTGAGCACCATGAGCGCCCAGCTGTAGCGGAGACCAGCGCTATACAAGAGGCCATCATCATCATTATTATGAAAATTAATTTGCCTTGAAAAGGTAAATTTGACTTTAATACTCTGTAGGTAGAGTTGACTGATTTAGTAAAGCTATGCATATGAGAACACAGCTCTTGCATATTATGGAATAGTTGGCATCTCTGCTCCGATTCGATAAAAAAATCATTTCGTGACGTTCAAAACTTGATCTTTAATTGTACTAAGTTACCACTTCTGCGCTAATTACTCGACAAACTCTTTGCTTAATCCGATAAGCCGTATCTCTCGACAGATTCCACCCATTATCATGGTGTTTGTAATCTATTTGTCTCTGTCCCATTCAAAGGCCCAACCTCCTTAAGTCCCCGCTAATCAGCCCGATAAGATTATTTCAAAAGCATTTTGTCTTTGTGCAGCTACTAGAACGCCAAAACTATGCCAAAGTCGGGATAAGCAGCTCTTGAACATGGTCCCATTCAGACTAGTAAACAATTATTATGTAAACTTATGAAAAGGGCTATTGTATAAGCCAATATTTTAGCATTCAGATATTATCGTGACTTTGGACGAGTTTGACACATTGGCATGTTGTTATTTTCACGTTTTAGACACTGTGTGTACACATATGATTGTGTGAAAATTTTTGCAATGCCAAAACCACAAAATTAGCAAAAATAAAACCACCACAAAAATTTCAGCTTATATAATATTCTAATGTAATTCCCATTGTGTCATTTACTGTATAGGCGCCAAATCCATTAAGATTTAGTGCTCAATGTGCGATGCAAAATTTATGAGTACTCTGTTCACTAAACTAATGTTGATCTTGACAACCTGAAAGCTTGCTCGATTCTTGCCTGACATAGCATCAAGTTATGTATTCAAAATGGATTCCAAGTATTGTAGTTTAATTGTTACAAACTGGCCGAAGGAACATCACATTGGCCAAAAACATGCATAAATTTGAATAATTAGTAAACCTTCCTATTCTCTTTAAGTACCCCGTACCACAGGTTGTAATCCAAGGCTCTTTAGATTTTATTTATAAGAATAAAGGCATTGTAGAAATGTAATTCTTTCAACTACATAATCACATACTGAAAGCATGGCGTTTTCAAAGTTTTCTAGATATGATCTTAATTTGAAAAAAAAAAGATATTCATAATTTTTTTATAATAGGTTAATCAATCATAATAATAGGTCCATTTATATAGCACAATCACGATTTATGCAATTCTTATACTCAACTGCGCTAGATACTAGGGACATACCATTACCCTGGTTATAATAGCAGAGCAAGCCACTCAGGTGCTCAAGCATTCCAAGGAATAAATTCCAGCCACGTACCCATTTTCACATGGGTTGAGTGCAGTACCATAGGGATGAATTTCTTGCTGAAAGAAATTAACGCCATGGGTGGGATTTGAACCGCCGACCTTCTAGTTGAAAGGCTAGTGTAAGAACTACTACACCAAGACATTCCTAAAGAGGAGGGTTTACTAATAGATGCAAATTTTATGCATACCTCTAACACAAAGGTTGTTCTTGACAACCCGAAAGCTTGCCCGAGGCTTGCCGGACATAGCAACTAGTAATGTATGCAAACTCGATTCCAAGTATTGTAGTCTTATTGTTATCAACCGGTCTATGGAATACTGTGTAACTATGTTAAATGCACATAAATTTGAATATACAGTCAAACCTGTCTACAGTGGCCACCCCAAGGGAAACAGAAAACGTGGCCACTGTAGACAGGTTGCCTCTATAGACAGGTTCTATAACATGCATTTTCACCTGGAGGGAATCGACTTAAGTGGCCACTGTAGACAGGTGGCCTCTATAGACAGGTTCTATAACATGCATTTTCACCTGGAGGGACTCAATCTATATGGCCACTATTGACAGGTGGTCACTATAGACAGTGGCCACTATAGACAGGTTTGGATGTATAAGTAAACCAGCCTATTGAAAATTACCACCTTGTCTGAATAGGTTTAGTCTATCAGTGCTTTAGCGCTTTCTTCTTATCATCAAACATCATTAAGATATGATTTATCACATCTTTATTTTGTAATTGAACGCCAGGATATTACAGGCAAATGGATGTTCAAAGTCTTTAATAAATACTCATAGACTATGTTTGTCTAGCAGTGTTGTAAATTATATTTGCAAAGATATGACAAGCCAATAACCTTCCATGTATTTCAGAAATAAAACTATTGAAGGGGATTTACAGCACTCCCAAGCTGCGGATTTTTTTCCTTTTTTGAAATCAAGCCTTGTCAATCTTTTTTTTTGTCTATTTTCAAAGCCTGAAAGTACATATGTATTTCAGAAATAAAACTATTGAAGGGGATTTACAGCACTCCCAAGCTGTAGATTTTCTCCTTTTTTAAATTAAAGAAGAATGAATCCTAGAGGATAATATACACCTATAAGAAAGGTATCATATACCACTACTAATCAGACTGGATCAAGCTCTAAAATAAATTCAGGAAAGTGTAAATTTCCTGATGTTTTAGAACAGGTTTTCGTCTGCTATCACATTACAAGGGGGCTGCCATTTTGTTCTGAACAGATATTTCGACGTGGTCCATTGATATAATTTTCTGTGGCAAGGAAATATTCATGAAACTGTAAAACAGTTCAATCTTTGGCTAATAAAAGAAGTTATGTTGGAAAAAATGCGTGATAGGTGTCCAATATTTTAGTACGACTTATTAAAAACAATTCAGCCTTCAAATCATCTGTTTATACTACAGACACATGTTTTTAGTGGACTTGCCTGGCATAACAGAATTTCCTTTATTCAAAAAGCCTTCCAGGTATTGTATTATATTGTTTGAATACAGGTGAAAACGTAGCGTTTTGCCAAAGACCCTATAGAAGCACGAATGTATGACTTTAAAAGGCCACCCTGTACCGCAGATTTTTGTTTTTGTTCTGGTCTTCATCTGATTGTAAAACGCTATAGAAAGTGATATACAATGGTTTAAATAGCCAACCGATAATACAGATTCCTTTCTTTCATTTGTTTTGTTAAAAGGAAACTTGGACTCTACTCCGCAAAAACGTCATTACTCCGCAAAAACGTCACGTCCATGCCAATAAAAGACAATTCTAATGAACAACACTTTCTTTTTAAAAAAAATCCAGACCAGTTTTAAGATATTGAAATATATGACCATATGTAAGGTATATTTTTATTCAAATTCTAAGCTTATATTTCGATCAAAGACGTTCTACTCGGGGATAACAAAATACTTTCTCGTATACCAAAAAACAAAATGGTAACCCAGGGTATTGCTAGCAGACGAAATCTTGGCTCAGAAAATGAAAATTTATCTCCTTATGCTGTTTTTTCGTGTACAATAAAATATTCCATTAAATCGATAAATATTACACCTACTGAAATAAGTCAAATATATTTTTTGGGTTTCAAACCCCTTTAAGCCTTGCCAATCTTTTTTGTCTATTTTCAAAGCATGAAAGTACCTAAAAATAGTAGTTGGAGAGAAAAAAGAAGACTTTGAAACATTATTCATCATGTAATTTCAATGCGCCAATGGCACTGTATTTGACATGAACTTTTGAAGGGGAGAATGATTATTTAATTTAGGAGGACTTTTTTTTAATGTACAAATTGAATGCCATTAGGCAAGTATATATAGGAGTAAGTGTTTATTTGACAATTTTCATTTTGTATTGTAAGTTTCAGTGTTTTGCTTGAAATCACAAATTTTGTTGTCAGCATCAAATATGAATTGTTGGTTCATTTTGTCCTTAATTAGATTCAATTCAATATTTATTTCACTCATAAAATGCATTAAAAAATACAAACATGTACAAGATAGAAAATACATACATATAAAATGACATGTACAAATAGAAAACAAATAACAATAGAAGTAGAAGAATGCAAATATGGGTGGGGAACAAGATTAAAAGATCTATTTAAGATCTTGATTGCATGACCCCATTGCAGAAATAATATTTCTTATAATTGCAAAACGGAAAGTATAATAAAAGTAGGAAGATGGCTCCTTTTGTCATACCAGTAAACCTTTATTCCTTCATCTTAAATGTAATGAAGGTGCTAACCATTCTGAAATGAGCATGAGGCAAAATTAGAATGTGAATAACACAACAGCTGAACAAGAGTGAGAAAAAGTATGACACAATAACCATTCTCTCGGCCATTCATTTGTGATGAAAGCCTTGAATAGGCAGGTTTACTAATAGATGAAATTTTATGCATACCTTTAACACAAAGGTTGTTCTTGACAACCCTTAATCTCTCCCGAGGCTTGCCCGACATAGCAACAAGTAATGTCTGCAAACTGGATTCCGAGTATTGTAGTCTTATTGTTATCAAACGGTTTGAGGAATACCACGTGACTACGTTCAGTGGCAAGAAAAGCACATAAATTTGAATATATAAGTAAACCTGCCTATTCATGTGAAAATACACCACATCCTGATCCATATTCTGCAACTACGATACTTAGAATCCAGTTTGCCTTTATGTTGTACACTATTTGAATAAACATTCGGTTGGAAATATTCATGAGGTTTCAATCACTTTGTAAACAAACTTTTTTTTTCAGAAAAGGGCTTCTTTCTGTTTTCTGATTGATTTCAGATATTCAAGTGTTTGAATACTGTTTGCTAAACTAAAAAAGGTGTAGTAGGAACATGTTTTGGAGTATATTTTGAGAAGTGTTAAAAGAAGAGTCTACCCCAATAATAATTTTTTTTACAGGAGCACAAACAATATATGATTTTTTTCTCAAAGATTGTTTGTTCTGTTCATCTGGTTTTTCTGTTTCTGTTGAACAAATATCATTTTTCAGTCAATTTTTCTTTTTAGACTTTATATCTAAATGTCTTTCATGACCACATGCTATGCAGAGATTTCAATAATGGAAGATCATACATGATTTATAACCAAACTTTTGAACAAATGAATAACTAAATGAACAAACAAACCTTAAAAGTGATCTATAATACCAATGACTTCCTTTGCCCAAATTGAGAAAAAAAAATAGAAATGAAAAATGGGAAGAAAACTAAGGTTGCTGCACTTGTAGCATTCAAAGTGTGTCCTTGAGTAGTGATGGATAATGGTAAATGGAGGAAAAAAAGGAGAAAAATTGCCTCTTTATCTGGCTTTGCGGTTTCGAAAAGAGTGAGGAAATTGGCAGAATGAGGGGATAATAGTGCATCGTTGTGTTATCGTCATAAAGATATGACAATAGTACAGAGTGGAGTCTTTAAAAGTTGTTTTTGCGAGCAGAAGAGAATAGATTAGTGTAATAGTGAACTCCCAATAAAAGCTCTTAGTCCCACCTGTGCAGTTCCTTTGTTGGTTTGTGACAGGGCTGATCAAAGGGAATTAGCAAATCACATCAGTTTGGCGGACAAAAGCGACAAAGGATCTTGTTTTTTAATATCTATTCAATTCTACCTCGACTTTGTGTGGGGTGAGCTAACAAAAGTTTTTTTTTCCGAGGAGTTGTATTCATGAAAGTTGCAAACTGTCTCCCCTCTCAGAATTTCCCCCTTTGAGATGAATAGGAGAATCAAGTTGGTTGATTGGCAAAATATTTTTAATTCTTTTCATCCTATTGTTGGGGACTCTCGCTCTATGCGAGCTATTTCTCGGCTATTGAAAGGGGGCGGACAATGGGAGAGAATAGGGGAGCATTGGAGCGGTTCTGTCCTGGAAGTTTCTTTGAAGTAGGAGACAAAAGCGTGAAAAGTACAGAGGTCTGAATTTGAAAGCAGGTGACAGGCTAGCCTCTGTAAAGATATTAGCCATGTCCACACTTGGAGTAAAATTTTTTAAGGTTTCAGAAACTTTTACAGTCATATGGAAGCTTACACGTGCAGGAAAAGATGAGTTCCTTAACTCGCCAAGACCTTTTGTTTTGGAGGAAAAAGCGAGAAGGCAAATTGTAAAAAAAAATATCACCTTGTTTAGGATGAGAAGGCGAATTGTACTACTTTGCCTTGGTGCCTTGTGAAGAACAAAAGAGCGAGAAGGTGATCCGTACAAACTCTCCCCTGCACATTGTTTAGGATGAGAAGGTGGGAAGGTAAATTGTACAACCTTGCCTCTGCGTCCTGTTTAAAAAGTGAAGGCGAGAAGGCAACTTGTCATTGGTGCCTTGACTTTGCTGAGAAGTTGAGAAGGTGTCCTGTACAATCTCGCCTTGGAGCCTTTATTGTGTAGAATGAAAAAGCAAGAAGATGACTTGTACAAACTAGCCTATGTGCCTTGTTTAAAAGGAGAAGGCGAGAAGGCAACTTGTCCCAACTCGCATTGGTGCCTTGATTTTGTCGAGAAGTAGAGAAGGTGACCTGTACAAGCTCGCCTTGGTGCCTTAACGTAGGATGAGAAAGCAAGAAGGCGACTTGAACAAGCTCGCCTCTGCGCCTTGTTTAAAAGGAGAAGGCGAGAAGGCAACTTGTCCCAACGTGCATTGGTGCCTTGACTTTGTCGAGAAGTTGAGAAGATTACCTTTACAAGCTCGCCTTGGCGCCTTAATGTAGGATGAGAAAGCAAGAAGGCAACTTGTACAAGCTTGCCTCTGTGTCTTGTTTAAAAAGTAAAGGCGAGAAGGCATTGGTGCCTTGAATTTGTCAAGAAGTTGAGGAGGTGACCCTTACAAGCTTGCCTTGGCACCTTTATTGTGTAGAATGAAAAATCAAGAAGACGATTTGTACAAACTCGCCTTGGCGCCTTGTCCAGGATGAGAAAGCGAGAAGGCTACTTGTACAAACTCGCACTGGGGCTTTGACTTAGTCGAGAAGGTGACACAAAGTCGCCTTCGTGCTGCATTTATCAGCTTCCGTAGGACTGGCGTAGTTCCTGCAACCTTAAAGTTTCAGCCCTTAGTGTGAACCCCACCATAATGAGCTCTGGATTGCAAAGACTTCCAATTCAAAGTGATCCCTTTTGATTATAATAGCCAACCCCCCTCTTTTCTTCTCATCTCCTTTCAAATCCAAGCCATTGAATAACCACAAATAAGTCACAGAGCTTTATTAGTCAATGACGTTTTCAAAAGCTTGTTTGGTTCTAGTGTAACCCCAATTTTCTTTCTCCTTTTGTGAGGGCTCCCAGCCCTTTGCCTGCGTGCACACGCACAATCGGTTGAATCAAGTGGGGGTTGAATGCGATGAATAGGGGGAGAAGGATAGGAGAATGGAGTGAAAGAAAGAACGAGTAGGGGTGAAAAGAGGTGGGCCATTGTGGGGCTTGTTTGTGTGTGTTAACTACCTCCGAAAGAATACTCTTATCTTGTTGCACGAACAATAGGGCCCAATACACACAAAGCCGCCAGGCAGTTTCGATTGAGGGTTTCAATGGTTGTCGAAGAGGGTAGGGGGTATTGAACGGGGGCCGTCTCATCCGGAGGCCGCGTGGCCGGAGAGGTTTTTAGGCATAAAGGTCCTCTTGGTTTGATTGTTACACCTGGTGTATTATTGAGAATAGCAAGTGGTGTCTGTTGATTTTATCCATTCAGCCACTACATGTATACACACAGAGAGATGCCAACTGTTCCAAAATATGGTTGAAGTTGAAATTAAGAATGTGACGAGCACAACAGCTGGACAAAGTATAGAGCAAACATGACAAAGATAACTCTACTCTCAGCCAATCACTTGTAATGAAAGCCTTGAGTGCTTTGAATTCATATGAAAATACATGTACACATCATGCATATTTCAGAACGGTTAGCATTTCGCTATACAGCTTAGACCAGATCTAAGGCTCAACTTGTTGATAGAGGAATGCACTTGATACTTGGTTGAAAAACCCTCAATGTACTAAAAGGAAGTTTTGACTAGAGCAGAGATGCCAACCGTTCCAGATTTTGCCTGAAGTCAATATTAAAATGTGACTAGCGTAACAGCTGGACAAAAGTTAGAGCAAATATGACAAAATAACTGTACTCTCGGCCGTTCACTTGTAATGAAAACCTTGAATTCATATGAAAATGCACCATGTGTATATTCCAGAATGGTTGGCATCTATAGAGCCTAGACTAGATTTAAGGATCAACATATTGATCGGGCAGTACACTTGGTATTTGGTTGAAAATCCCTCCAAACTACTTAAAATGTTATTTTGACTAGAGCAGAGATACCAACGATTCCAGATTATGCCTGAAATCAAAATTAGAAAATGCATTCTCCTTCTCCAAAACAATTTTGTTTTACTGCTAAACACAAAATTGAGAACAAATGTGACAAATGTAACTGTACTCTCAGCTATTCACTTGTAATGAAAGCCTTGAATTAATATGAAAATGAAACTTATGCATATGGCAGAATGGTTGGCATCTCTGTATATAGCCCAGGCTAGGTTTAGGGATCAACTTATTGATTGAGGAATAGACTTGACACTTGGTACTTGGTTGAAAATCCCTTCAACCTACTTTAAATGTTATTTTGACTAGAGCAGAGATGCTAACC
The DNA here is from genome assembly GCA_036244855.1 of Temnopleurus reevesii. Classification (NCBI taxonomy): domain Eukaryota; kingdom Metazoa; phylum Echinodermata; class Echinoidea; order Temnopleuroida; family Temnopleuridae; genus Temnopleurus; species Temnopleurus reevesii. The sequence goes on from BQKZ01001676.1 coordinate 25,543, forward strand.
GTTCCAGATGATGCCTTATAAATATTAGAATGTGACTAGCGCAACAGCTGGACCAAGTAGAGAGCAAACATGACAAATATAACTGTACTCTCAGCCATTCACTTGTAATGAAAGCCTTGAAAGCCTTGAATTCATATGAAAATATGTGCAATACATGTACACTTCAGGCATATTTCAGAACGGTTAGCATTTCGCTATGCAGCTTAGACCAGATCTAAGGCTCAACTTGTTGATCGAGGAATGCACTTGATACTTGGTTGAAAATCCCTCAAAATACTAAAAGGAAGTTTTGACTAGAGCAGAGATACCAACCATTCCAGATTATGCCTGAAGTCCATATTTAAAGGGGTACTATTATGAAAATACAAGTTGATCTGTATTGATGTATTATACCATTATCAATACCCTTTTCAGTGAAAGAGAGTCCAAATGTGTTTCATATATTTTTATAATATTTTTTCTTCATTTTTATATTGGCTTAGTTGGGAACGCCCCTAAAAATTTCTTTCAAATGTCAATCATGTTGTGACATCACAAGAGTCAAGTTTGTTCACCTTTCTAAATCATGTTTCAGAGCTGGTTCTGTAAGTTACAAAAGGAAATATGTGGATCAATGCAGGGATTTCAATTCAGGTGATTGTCCATGAAAGGGAATTGGAATGCGCAATCACCTCAATTGAAATACCTGCATTGATCCACATATTTCCTTTTGTTATTTACAGAACCATCTCTGAAACATGATCTAGAAAAGGTGAACAAACTTGACTCTTGTGATGTCACAACAGGATTGACATTTGAAAGAAATTTGTAGGGGCGTTCTCAACTAAGCCAACATAAAAATGAAGAAAAAATATTATAAAATATATGAAACCCATTTGGACCCTCCTTCACTGAAAAGGGTATGGATAATGGTATAATACATCAATACAGATCAACTTGTATTTTCATAATAGTGGACCTTTAAATGTGACTCGCGCAACATCTGTACAAAATTGGGAGCAAACATGACAAAAATAACTGTACTCTCGGCCGTTCACTTGTAATGAAAACCTTGAATTCATATGAAAATGCACCATGTGTATATTCCAGAATGGTTGGCATCTATAGAGCCTAGACTAGATTTAGGGATCAACATATTGATCGGGCAGTACACTTGGTATTTGGTTGAAAATCCCTCCAAACTACTTAAAATGTTATTTTGACTAGAGCAGAGATACCAACGATTCCAGATTATGCCTGAAATCAAAATTAGAAAATGCATTCTCCTTCTCGAAAACAATTTTGTTTTACTGCTAAAGTAAAACAAAATTGAGAACAAATGTGACAAATGTAACTGTACTCTCAGCTGTTCACTTGTAATGAAAGCCTTGAATTAATATGAAAATGAACCTTATGCATATGGCAGAATGGTTGGCATCTCTGTATACAGCCTTGCCTATAGTTAGGGTTGAACTTATTGATTGGGGTATAGACTTGGTACTTTGTTGAAAATCCGTCCAAATACTAAAAGGAAGTTTTGACTAGAGATGCAGGCAACTTTGAATGATCATAATTTCCAAGAATTTGGGGGGTTGAGATAAGTTCATTCTTTTTTTTCCAAAGTTGTTTTTCTGTTGTAGTCAATTTTATTGCCTGATGACAAAATATATGTTCAACTTTTGAAAGAGGATGAGGATATAGTCAAACCTGTCTTAAGCCCCGGTCACATAGGACCCCAGAAGCAACACGATTCACCCTAACTCGTTTTTCTGAGGCAGTTAACTGTGAATTAACAAAGAGTCGGGGTGAATCGTGACCAGGGCTTTAGTGGCCACCTGTGTATAGCGACCATCTGTCTACAGTGGCTACCTAAATTGGTTCTCTCCCTATGAAGATGTGTATTATAGAACCTGTCTGGTTCACTTCAGAATAAAATGTGTGTTATAGAACTGATATATAGTGACAACCTCCCTATAGTGGCCACCTTCACTGGTTCAGTTCAGATGGAAATATGTGCTGTAGAACCTGGCTATAGAGGTCACCTGTGTACAGTTGCCACTATTTCTGTTTCCCTTGGGTGGCCACCATAGACAGGTTTGACTGTAAAAATACTTCAAAAGTCAGAATGCGGATTGAGTAGATCAATGTTGCTAGGTTTGACAAACATTGTAGTTTGTCCAACATAGCAATAATAAGAAAAAATTGTCTTGTTGCCCTCCATCTACCAACCATCTGAAATGGCACGACCTGAATTTTATTTTCACTTTTCACTAGAATAAAAAAAAAATTATTGTGAAATTAAAGATAAATATTAAAATATGAAATGAAATCTGAAAAGTCATTTTCAGATGTTTTGGGCTATTTTTACTCATTGTAAAATCTTGTTTTCCTCATGAATTGTGCATTAAATTTAAAAAAAAATAAGTAGATGAAAAAATTTGTCTGACCTACTTTTTTTTCTAAAAAATGGCATTGGAGAGGCATCCAAAACAATTATTTTTGCATAAAGAAAAAAAAAGAGAAAAGTTCATAACTATTTTTTCAAAGGGTTGGTCAATTTGAGACAACTAAACATTTTTTTGCCTTATCAATAATTAATAGGTTAGTCCTTTCTTTTGTTGTTCAAGTTTTAATGAGATTTCTCTACTTTTGTCCGTGTCCTATATCTTCAGGATCATCAAGAGCACCGTAAGCAGAAGGGACAAATGATTTGGACAAGAGAAACAACTTCCATTCAAACATACCCAATATCTATTTCTCCACCAAAGAAATACCCTTCCCTTTATTCTGGGTAGAAGGGTCAAACAGGTGTCACTCATGTTTAAGTGAATAGACAGTGAAGATTTTATGTTGTGATCATGAAACTGTTGGGCAATTCCATGCTAAATGAGCCCACTTTCAGACAAAAATTCTAAAGTTCAAGCAAGAACTGCAAGCGAGTGATGGAAGAACACGTCAAACCTTGAAAAAGGAAGGCTAGAACAAAGTTCTTCAATATCCACTGAGTTTTTTGTTGAATCTCTGAATCAGTATTAAGATTCATATACCTTTTAATGAGGTCGGTAGCGCAGTTCTTGCTTGAACTTTAACATTTTTGTCTGAATGTCCTTCCGTTACCGTGGAATTGCCCTGCTGTAAAGGTTTGAATGAAGTTGTTTCATTTTGTCCAATACCTTTGTACCATTTGTTCACAGTGATGGTCATTAATTACTAATATAAGGAACTATACAAGCCTNGATCAACATATTGATCGGGCAGTACACTTGGTATTTGGTTGAAAATCCCTCCAAACTACTTAAAATGTTATTTTGACTAGAGCAGAGATACCAACCACTCCAGATTTTGCCTGAAGTCAATATTAAAATGTGACTAATGCAACAGTTGGACAAAATGGAGAGCATACATGACAAAAATAACTCTACTCGGCCATTCATGTGTAATGAAAGCTTTTAATTTAAATGAAAATACACCTCATGCATAACCTGGAACGGTTGGCATCTCTGTATACAGCCCAGGCTAGACTTAGGGATCAACTTATTGAATGAGGAATGGACTTGACACTTGGTACTTGGTTTAAAATCCCCTAAACTACTTAAAATGTTATTTTGACTAGAGCAGAGATACCAATGATTCCAGATCATGCATGATGCCAAAATTAAGATATGAATTCAATACTGAAGCAGTCAAACAATATTGAGAGCAAATATGACAATAGTAACTGTACTTTCAGCCAAAGATAAAAGCCTTGAATTAATATGAAAATAAACCCCATGCATATATTCTGAAGTAGTTAACATATCTTTATACAGCCTGGACTAGATTTAGGGCTCAATTATTGATGAAGGAATAGACCTGGCAAGTGGTACTTCGTTGAATATCCCCAAAACTACTTAGATTGTTATTTTGACTAGAGCAGAGATGCCAATGGTTCCAGATTATGCATGAAAGCAAAATCAGAATATGACTAGCGCAACAGCTGGATAAAGTTGAGAGCAAACATGACGAAAATAACTGTACTCTCAGCCATTCACTTGTAATAAAAGACTTGAATTCATACGAAAATACACCTCGTTCATATTCCAGAATGGTTGGCATCTATAGAGCCTAGGCTAGATTTAGGGATCAACTTATTGATCGGGCAGTACACTTGGTATTTGGTTGAAAATCCCTCCAAACTACTTAAAATGTTATTTTGACTAGAGCAGAGATACCAACCATTCCAGATTTTGCCTGAAGTCAATATTAAAATGTGACTAGCGCAACAGCTGGACAAAAGTTGGAGCAAACATGACAAAATAACTATACTCACAGCCATTCACGTGTAATGAAAGCCTTAAATTTAAATGAAAATACACCTCATGCATAACCTGGAACTGTTGGCATCTCTGTATACGGCCCAGGCTAGACTTAGGGAGCAACTTATTGATTGGGGTATAGACTTGGTACTTGGTTGCAAATCCCTCCAAACACTAAAAGGAAGTTTTGACTAGAGATGCAGGCAACTTGAATGGTCATAATTTCCAAGAATTGGGGGGTTGAGATAAGTTCTTTTTTTTTTCAAAGTTGTTTTTCTGATGCAGTCAATTTCATCCATGTTTGCCCAATGACAAATTCTATGTTCAATGTTTGAAAAAGGAGGAGGTCACAGCTATTACCTATCTTTAATAGTGGCCACCTGTCTATAGTGACCAGCTGTTTACAGTGGCTACCTAAATTGGTTCCCTCCAGATGAAGATGTGTATTATAGAACCTGTTTGGTTCACGTCAGATTAAAATGTGTGTTATAGAACTGATCTATAGTGACCACCTCCCAGAATAAAGGGAAGGGTATTTCTTTGGTGGAGAAATAGATATTGGGTATGTTTGAATGGTAGTTGTTTCTCTTGTCTAAAACCGTTGTTCATTCTGCTTACAGTGCTCTTGATGATCCTGAAGATATAGGACACGGACAAAAATAGAGAAGTCTCATTAAAACTTTAATGAATAAAGAAATTTTGTCCCTACTATTGCTATATTTGACAAGTTACATTGCTTGTCCAACCTAGCAACAGCACTGATCTATTTAATCCGCATTCTGATTTTTGAAGTACAATCAAACCTGCCTGTAGTGGCCACCCAAGGGAAACAGGAAAAAGTGGCAACTTTAGACAAGTGACCTTTATAAACAGGTTCTACAACAGATGGAAGTGTGTGTTGTAGAACCTGTTTTCCTGTTTCCCTTGGGTGGCCACTATAGGCAGGTTTGATTGTACTTCAAAAATCAGAATGCGGATTAAATTCAAACATACCCAATATCTATTTCTCCACCAAAGAAATACCCTTCCCTTTACTCTGGGTAGGTTAAGGTTAAACATGTGTCACATGTGTTAAGTGAATATACAGGGGAGCTTTTATGTTGTGATCATGAAACTGTTGGGCAATTCCACGCTAAATGAGGCGTCCTTCCGTTATCGACCTCATTAATATGCATATCTTGATACTAATTAAGAGATTCAACAAAAAAACCAGTGGATATTGAAGAACTATGTTCTAGCTTTCCTTTTGCAAGGTTGGAAATGTTCTTCCATCACTCGTTTTCTTGCAGTTCTTGACTTGAACTTTAACATTTTTGTCTGAATGTCCTTCCGTTACCGTGGAATTGCCCTGCTGTAAAGGTTTGAATGAAGTTGTTTCATTTTGTCCAATACCTTTGTACCATTTGTTCACAGTGATGGTCATTAATTACTAATATAAGGAACTATACAAGCCTTTACAACTAAAAAACCATTGTATACAACTATACAATGGCGTAAATATCCATTATTGACTGATAACGCCTTAAAGTCCAAATTTAGTTTAAGTAAGAAAATATCTCATGCTAGTGATCTTCCGAATTGTTCATTTATAAAGATCCATCAAAGCAACAAAGAAGCTTGACATTTTCACAAAACTTTCTAAAGCTACATCCTTTTCTCTCATTATCTTGGTGCAAGCATAAATCTTTGCTTTATTCCTCTCAAAGCTCCTCCCTGCCCACACCTATTGAATTGAATCTGTTTGTTTAAGACGCTGCATCCCTTTTATCCATCTTCTTGGGAAGTTCTAATCTCTTGAGTAGACAAAATGTTTTTGTCCCATTCTTGTTGGGTATTTGTAAAAAAAAATGATTTGTAACCTTGATAATCCCATGCTATCCTCATCAATAATTTAGTAAAAGAAATAATTATCTAGTTGCCCTCCACCGACCTACCTTCTGAAAATGACCCGAAGTGAACCTTTTTTTAATGTTTCACTAAAATTGTAATATATTTACACCTGTATAAATTCTGAATTGTTTGTTGACAGTAATCCATTAAATCAACAAAGAAGCTTGACATTTCCACAAAACTTCCTAAAGCTACATCCTTTTCTCTCATTAACTTAAAATCCAAATTTAGTTAGTTTAAGTAAGAAAATATCTCATGCTAGTGATCTTCCGAATTGTTCATTTACAAAGATCCATCAAAGCAACAAAGAAGCTTGACATTTACACAAAAACTTTCTAAAGCTACATCTTTTTCTCTCATTATCTTGGTGCAAGCATAAATCTTTGCTTTATTCCTCTCAAAGCTCCTCCCTGCCCACACCTATTGAATTGAATCTGTCTGTTTAAGACACTGCATCCCTTTTATCCATCTTCTTGGGAAGTTCTAATCTCTTGAGTAGACAAAATGTTTTTGTTCGATTCTTGTCGGATATTTTTAAAAATGCTTTGTAACCTTGATAATCCCCTGCTATCCTCATCAATAACTTTAGTAAAAAAAATATACAATTTTTAGTCGGCCTTCACGACCGAACCTCTGAAAATGACCCAAAGTGACCTTGTTTTTTGCTTGTCAATAAAATTGAGAAATCATAAAATTATAGATAAACATGTGAAATTAAGCCATAAGAGTCATTTTCAGATGTTCCTTGGCTTTTCCATTTCACACTACCGTCTTATTTTACTCATGAATTGTTTAGATTGTGCTAAAAAAATTGAATTGAAATTTTTTTTTAAAAGTGTAAGTGTTGTGATGTAGTGGTTTTGACTCTCACCTGTCATGCAGAGGTCCGCAGTTCGAGTCCCATCCACGGTGTTATTTTCCTTCAGTAAGGAATTCATCTAAGTTGTACTGCACTAAACCCAGGTGAGGTGAATGGGTACCTGGCTGGAATATTTATTCAATGAAATGCCATGCGCGCTAGTGTACCCCTGGGTAATAAAGCCAGGGTAATAATAATGGAGAGCGTCTTGAGTACTCAGCAGAGTGGATACTTGCTGTACCGTATATAAATTGTATGTGTTATTATTATGAAAACAAACTTTTTCTGACCGGCCTACGCTTATTTATATGACATTCGAGGGCAGACAAACAATTTTTTAAATCCTTATTTGCATCTCAACTCCATCTGTTTTGAGACAGAATTTCTAGAAGAAAAGAAAACATGGTCCTTCAATTGTGCTGGAAAAATATAATAAAAGTTCAACAAGTGTCTGACCTTTTGAGAAACAAAGCAGTATGTCTATGCCATAAATAGGTCAAGTCCAAGCTCGTTTGCTGTCGTATTTTTATCGTATTTTTGTAAAGCCATTTCCTGATCGATGGGCCTTATAGTCGTGACATAGAGCTTGGGTTTTATAGAATTTAAAGAAAAATATATATTCTAAGGCTTGATCATTAGAAAATATTTATTTGAAATAGACTGCCCCTCCCTCCTCTTTAGAAAGTGAAGTACCTACACTGTTTAATTGGTACTTTCTGCATAGAAATAAACAATATGAATTCATATTTTCTGTACTAACACATTCAGTTTTCTGAAAAAGATCTGGTAAATCATTTTTTTTCATAACGGCAGAATGCATTTTGTACATGTTCATATTGGTTTCAAAATATTTTAGGGTATCTAAGGTAAAAGTAGTAATAATAATAATGTACAGCTTTTATATAGCACTTATCAACTCTTTATGAAGAAATCCCGAGGTGCTCTACAATTGCAGCATTATTACCCTGGCTTTAGCAGTGCAGCTATTACTAATAGCTAATAATTAGGCGCATAAGCTTTTTCAAAGAATACTGGTAAATTCCTGCCAGGTACCCATTCATCTCATCTGGGTGGAGTGCAGCACAATGTTGATGAATTTTTTGCTTAAGGAAATTAACGCCATCAAAATGCAATCTCAAAAATTTCACACAATAGGCAGGTTTACTATTAGATGCATCTATACAGGGTTTTTCTGGGCAACCTAAAGAATTGCCCGAGACTTGCCCGACAAAGCAAGTAATGCATGTAGACTGTATTCCAGGTATTACAGTTCAACTGGTACTAACCACTTTAGGAATATCACGCAACTACTCTCGTTTGCCAGAGACGTGCATAAACTTGAATATCTTAGTAAACCGGCCCTTTTAAAGAATTGGCTAAAATATGTACATTTACATGTACCTTTCAATGGGCATCATGCATTATAGTTTCTTTTAATTTGAATACGAATTTGAAATGTAGAAATATCAGCTGTCAAAATGATACATTGAATTTTACATATCAAACACAATCGTCACTATTGTTGTTTAGCTTCTGAATCACCATTGTTTTGAAAAAAAAGCTTTTCAGTTTCATTTGATTAGGCATATTGTGATTAATCACCATTAATCCTCTTAGGGAACTAATCTGCTGCTTAAGTAGGTACCATGTTGATAATCTAAGGTATGTCTTTAATCCATGCTTTATTCAACAGAGGGGTATTTGTTGTAAATTTTAAATGCGTTTCATTTTAAAGGAATTTAAAGGTTGTGATTTGGTGATGATGGTGATGGTGTTGCGATGATGATGATGATGATGATGATGATGATAATTGTGGTGATGATGATGATGGTGATGGAGATGATGGTGATGGATATGATGATGATGATGATGATGACGGTGGTGGTGGTGATGATGATGATGATGATGAATGGTCCAAACACAATTTCTATATGCCTTTTTGGGCAAGTGACAATCTTATTTACTTACCCAATGGCTCAGTTTTTTTGCCTTGGGCATTCGGGCAAGTGGGTTTGTAGCGCCCTGTGATCTTGGTGATGGTAATNTGCATAGAAATAAACAATATGAATTCATATTTTCTGTACTGACACATTCAGTTTTCTGAAAAAGATCTGGTAAATCATTTTTTTTTTTTCATAACTGCAGATTTGTACATGTTCATATTGGTTTCCAAATATTTTAGGGTAGCTAAGGTAAAAAATAGTAATAATAATAATGTACGGCTTTTATATAGCACTTATCAACTCTTCATGAAGAATTCTTTAGGTGATCTACAATTGCAGCATTATTACCCTGGCTTTAGCAGTGCAGCTATTACTAATAGCTAATAATTAGGCGCATAAGCTTTTTCAAAGAATAAGTTCCTGCCAGGTACCCATTCATCTCATCTGGGTTGAGTGCAGCACAATATGGATGAATTTCTAGCTGAAGGAAATTAACGCCATCAAAATGCAATCTCAAAAATTTCACACAATAGGCAGGTTTACTATTAGATGGAAAATTTTATGTGTTCCCTCGATACAAGGTTTTTCTGGGCAACCTAAAGAATTGCCCGAGACTTGCCCGATATAGCAAGTAATGCATGCAAACTGTATTCTAGATATTACAGTTCAACTGTTACTAACCACTTTAGGAATATCACGCAACTACTCACGTTTGCAGGAGACATGCATAAACTTTAATATCTTAGTAAACCGGCCCTTTTAAAAAGATTGGCTAAAATATGTACATTTACCTTTCAAAGGGCATCATGGTTTATAGTTTCCTTATTTTAATCCGAATACGAATTTTAAATGTACAAATATCAGCTGTCAAAATGATACATTGAATTTCACATATCAAACACAATCATCACTATTGTTGTTTAGCTTCTGAATTTCCATTGTTTTGAAGAAAAAAAAGCTATTCAGTTTCATTCGATTAGGCATATTGTGATTAATCCCCATTAATCCTCTTAAGGAACTAATCTGCTGCTTAAGTAGATACTGTACCATGTTGATAAAATAAGGTATGTCCTTAATCCCATGCTTTATTCAACAGAGGGGTATTTGTTATTAATTTTAAATGCATTTCATTTTGAAGGAATTTGAAGGCTGTGGTGGTGGTGATGGAGATGATGGTGATGATGATGATGGCAATGATAATGATGATGATGGTGGTGGTCATGATGATGATGATGGATGATGATGATGATGATGATGATGATGATGATGATGATGATGATGGTGATGATGATGATGATGATAAGAGTGATGAAGAAGAAGAAGAAGAAGAAGAAGACGGTGGGGGATGATGATGATGGTGATAATGACAATGATGTTGTTGATGCTGCTGATGATGATAATGATGATGATGATGATTACAATAATGTTGATAATTGTGACAGTAATTTTGTCAATGATTGTCACAACACTGTATAATTAATATAAAATAACATTATAATCATTTCCCACCAAGACGACAAATAAAACCAAACAAGTAGCATCCTTTAAAATTAATCCTTTGTATGTGTACCTCGGACCCTTGTTTCCAGAAGTAAAGTAGTTTGGCAAACTGTTTTAATCAACATTGGACATTGTTTCTCTAATCGGGTGCCATTGACTCGTAATTGTTATCGAGCATATCTGAGGCGCGGTTGTGGGTTGTGGCATGAGGCCCCGTTCAGATTTTAAAGCAGCCTCTACTAAATTAGTTTTCAAAGCAGGTTTAGAAGGCCAGTCGTGCAGGGGCGGATCTGGCTTTTTCCCAAGTGGGGGGTTTTGAATGCGAAGGTAGACATCGACGAGGGAGCGGAACAACCGAGCTCGAGCTTTTGAAGTGAAAGAGGGAGGAGGGTGTATGGAGGTTGTACATTTTTTAGGGTTGCCAGCTGTCGATTTGAGCATACTTTATGCTCTTATTTTGTCTATTTTGTCATTTTCTTTTTACTTGGTGGCCCAAAGGGGGAGGGGGTGTTTGAATCGAACTCCACCTGTAGATCTACCACTGTTGTGTCCTGTTCAGATCTATGAAATTGTTAACTATAATGATAAGATTACATATTTTTAAATATATTTGTTTACGTTGTCTAAATTATTTATCTCTAGTGCTCAGAGTAAGTTTTTTTGTCACTATAAAGAGAGTAATGAAGAGAATTCAGAGTGAAGAAAAAGTCCAAACTTGTTGAAGTTATTGACTTTCGTTGTGAAAAATTCTTGTTTTTACATTTGTGACCAATGACAGAGAAAGAGGCTATTGTGTGTAATATAAACATTGGTATCCAATGTCATAATGACACACTTTTTTCGCAAGGGTCAAGAGAGATGATAATTTTTTCATTGGTAGTATATAGACACAAAACTGGGAGCATCCCACGAGTCCGACAGCCCACGAGTCCGACAGCTCACGAGTCCGACAGAAATGAATATAAGCCTACTACATCGACAATTTTCAAAATGAGGTTCGAGCTAGACATTTTTACTTTCACGCTCGCAAGATCGACACTGACAAATTATTTGCTTTGAGCCCGACAGCACGCAAACAGACCTACAAGACCGACTAACGTAAATATAGTGCTGTCGGACTAATAGACCAATTTTACCTAGAGTCGGTCTCATTTGCAAAATTTATGTTCGGTCGTAATCATGTGCGTTTTCATAATTTTGTCGGATTAATGAGTTGTCTGACTCTAATCCGTTTTTATGTAATGTCTATTTCGTGCACTAATTATTCAAAATGTCGGCCTCGTGAGCTGTCGGACTCGTGGGCTGTCGGACTCGTTGGTAGTTTCCCACAAAACTACATCCGCTAAACAACCCTTGACATTGAAAGTTTGTTTTGGATGCTTTTAATTAGTTGTTGATTCTTGTTATCACTTCCTTTTTTATCATTTATACATTATTTCTTTTTCATTTTTTGTAAAAATCATGTAAATAATGTGATTGCTTGTGAGTCTGAAATAAAGATTTAAGTAAAAAATTTAATGAAATCTTCTAAAAATTTAGATATTAAAAAGTGAGGATTTTTATCAATTAAAAAAAAATCACGCTGAAAATACAAGATCATAATGCACAATACTGGTTCAAATGATAAATGAATTGTTCATAAAAATTAAATATCAGCTACAAATTTGTTTGCACTAGTTTGAATTAAACTTTCTCATCAAAATAGATTTTTTATGAGCTATAAACAACACTAATTCTGCCCACTTCTCTCGAAAAACAAATTTCTTGACAGGTTTATTAATCGATGTATGATGAGTTCTAAATTTGAGCATTAAGGACATTCAACTGTAATTTGAATGGTGGGCATGACGTCTTGAAAGGGACCCCTCTTCCTTCCCCGACGGGCGAACGATAACAAACCATGCTAACTACCAAGCTATGAGAATCTCTGATTCTATTTAGACAGGGGGCATTTTCCTTTTCAAAGAAAAGGGGGTTTTGACGGAGAATGGATTAATGCCTTTGCGCACACAGCTCAGTAATTCAACAGGCCGAAGTTCTCGGGGCTATTGCCCAGAACGGACGTCGATTGCATCGGGTGTGGGTTTTAGCGTCACGCACGCTTTTATAACGTATGGTTCACCGTCGAGTTTTCCCTTTCACGGGAGATGACATGCGGGACCATGCATGCCTTCTCATGTATGGTTTTTCCGTTGCAAACATCTTGCGGCGATCACGAGAGTGGTCTGCGTGTTTCACGTTTCGTTGTTAGAGGCTACATCTTGAGAACGGTTTTTGATTTGTGGATGACGGATTCTGGCGTATTCCTTGGCTTTAAATCATTATTATTTCTTCTTTTCCTTCCTCCTATTTAAGACAATTGTCATGATGACGATTGTTTTTAGCCATTTAGATGCTCTTTTCAATTTGTGATTGATTTACCGCTGACTTATGATTGAAAACAATTTCATTGCACCCCCCCCCCCCTAGATTAAATGGTAAATTTGGGGGTCTGTCCATACAGAAAGAAAATGAAGCGAAAGAATTTATTTTGTAAGCTGATTTTAAAAAATCTTACCCATTGTTCAAATGCACTTAGGAAGATTGCCCAAGAACTACTTTATCAGTTTATTGCGTTGGTTGGTTGGAAAAAGTTTAATTTTTCAATTTTTCGAAAAGATTTTATATAAAAAAGACTTTGAATGGATTGAAATGCATTATAACTTCTGAAAACAAATTTTCAGTTTTCATTTCTCATGTTGATTCATAATTTCACTGACAATGACTTTTCAAGTTACGGTATATCTCTCACGTTTTCCTACAAGTTTACTGTGATTTGTATTTTTAATTATAATAATAATAATAATACACGGCTTTTATATAGCGCTTATCAACTCTTCATTAGAATTCTCTAAGCGCTCTACAATTGCAGCATTATTACCCTGGCTTTAGCCCAGCAGCAACTTTATTAGCGCACTTGGCATTTCAAGGAAAAATTTCCTACCAGGTACCCATTCACCTCACCTGGGTTGAGTGCAGCACAATGTGGATGAATTTCTTGCTGAAGGAAATTGACGCCATAGGTGGGATTCGAACCTACGACCCTCTGGTTGAAAGGCGAGAGTCATGACCACTACACTACGGCGCCTCCACTTATTAGAAGGCTTGAAGAAAAGTTTAGGGTGGCCCATTTTCAGAGGGTTGGTCGTTTGTGGGCATTGGATCATCCAGACATTTTTTTTTGTCTAAATCTGTCATCGAGGTGAAAAGTCATTTCATAAGAAGCACATTCATGCATGCTAACATTGCTTTTGCCCAAAGGCAAGTTACAAAGCTAGGGACATAACACGGTTGCAAATAAATGTGCATTCTCCACCGTGCCGAACCCTCGGACACCCCGCATCGCTCATGTTTTCCGCTGTTCTTTCGCATGCACATTTTCGATTTTGAGCAGCAACCGCAGCCGGCCAAGAGGTCAGCCCAAAATGTTTCATGCTCAAATGATGGAGCGATCATCGTTCAAATTATCGAACTTACAACATCTGACAATAACTTTATAGATGCTATGTCACATTTTATCTTATGATTATCATGAAAATGGATTTTCCAGTTTATAATTCTTGTTCTTTCCTCTAATTTTACTGTAAGTTTCAATTATTTGAGTGAAAAGCAAACCCCCCAAAATTTGAGGGTCGTTATGGGTCGGTGGTGGGCATTGGATCGTCCAAACAATTTTTCTTATGTCACAAAGGTGAAATGTCATTTCACGAGAAGCACATTCATGCACGCTAACATTGCTTCTGGCCACAGGCGATTTACAAAGTCAGGGAATAAACATGGTTGTAAGGAAATGTATTTTCTCTTTGCTGCCGAACCCTCGGACACCCCGCATCGCTCATGTATTCCGCTGTATTCTCGCACGCACATTTTCGATTTTGAGCCACAACCGCAGCCGGCCAAGAGGTCGGCCCGGAGTGTTTCATGTACAAGCTATAGAGCGATCATCGTTAAAAGTTTCTGACTTCGAACATCTGGCAATAAATTTTTAGGTTTTATTTTACATTTTTTGTTATAATTTTCATGAAAATGAACTTTTCAGGTTATAATTCTTGTGTTTTCCTCTAATTTTACTGTAGGTTTTATTTATTTGAGTGAAAAGCAAACCCCCAAAATTGAGGTTTGTTGTGGCTCGGTTGTGGGCATTGGATCATACAAACTATTTTTTTGTCTCATCGAGGTGAAAAGTCATTTCATAAGAAGCACATTCATGCACGCTAACATTGCTTCTGCCCACGGGCAATTTACAAAGCGAGGGACTAAACATGGTTGCAAGTAAATGTATATTCTCCTCGTTGCCGAACTCTCAGACACCCCACATCGCTCACGTTTTCGGCTGTTCTTTCGCATGCACACTTTCGATTTTGAGCCGCAACCGCAGCCGGCCAAGAGGTCAGCGTTGAGTTTTTCATGCACGGACTCTGGAGCGATAATCGTTAAAAGTTTCTGAAATTCTCTAACCCGATTGGCTGAGAGAGGAGAAATGTTGATTGTGCATGTTTGTGAAACACTCTCGATTTTGCTGCGACAGACGCGGAGTCGAAATGCGCTTTAACTTGTAGTGTTGTATTGCATGCGTGTGATATCCCTGCTGGAAGTTGGATACAATGAGAAGAAAAGTTTGTACAGCTAAAACAGTTTTGCCATGTCGCGCTGATTATTGTATCTGCAACCTCATAATTGTTGGATTCCAATAACCGGTAGTGTTTTTTGTAGGGGGGGGGGGAATTAATAATGTTGGTCTTAAAAGTTCCTTGCATTTGTTTTCATTAATTACTGAAAAATATACAAGAGCCATGTACAGGCAAACATCACAAATTAAGCGTCTTTTCATTTCCAAGCAAGCATAGAAGTGGATGCGATCTCTGCATGCAATATCCCAGTTTGCTAATTTATTCAAATTTATACACATTTCTTGCAAACAAAAGGAGTTATTTTATATTTTTTAAACCCGTCGGTAACAATTGGACTACAGTACTTGGAATCCAGTGCGCATGCAATACTTGTTGCTTGTCGGACAATCCTCGATCAAGGTTATGGGTTGTCAAGAACAACCTTTGTGTTAGAAGTACGCATAAAATTTGCATCAATTAGTGAGCTGGTCTATTGAGGAATGATTTATATATTCACAAATCCCAGCTGTCCCAGATAGATATTAAGGAGGTTACGCTCGACAACGGAGTGGCTCAACGATGGGAGAATTCGTCAGATTCCTGCGTTCGTGCTAACCCGTCCTTATTCCCTCCGTTGCTCTTAACTTCTGTTATGCTACTCGCTCAACGGCAGTATGCAAATTGAGTGTGAAGCCAGGAATCGAGCTCTCACGCCAAAATCCAAAGATTTGCATAATATAGGCACGTGATACGCTTGGCCGCATCTGATTGGCTACGTTCCTGCATCTAAGACGGACGTGGGATTGAGCAAAGACCATTGTAGAATTCTGCTCTTCGCCGCTGTTGTCACTGGCAACCAGCGAAGTCGACCTAGACGGGTCGAAAATGGTATTGATCNGCTCAGTTGTGGGCATTGGATCATACAAACTATTTTTTTGTCTCATCGAGGTGAAAAGTCATTTCATAAGAAGCACATTCGTGCACAATAACATTGCTTCTGGCCACGAGCGATTTACAAAGTGAGGGACTAAACATGGTTGCAAATTAATGTGCATTCTCCTCTCTGCTGAACCCTCTGACACCCCGCATCGCTCGTGTATTCCGCTATACTCTCGCATGCACATTTTCGATTTTGAGCCGCAACCGCAGCCGGCCAAGAGGTCAGCGTTGAGTTTTTCATGCACGGACTCTGGAGCGATAATCGTTAAAAGTTTCGGAAATTCTCAAACCTGATTGGCTGAGAGAGGAAATATGTTGATGGTACGTGTTTGTGAAACAAACCTGATTTCGCTGCGACAGACGCGGAGTCGAAAAGCGCTTTGACTTGTAGTGTTGGATTGCATGCGTGTTATATCCCTGCAGAAAGATGTATGCAATGATAAAGGAAAGTTTGTACAGCTAATAACGGTTTTGCCATGTTACACTGATTATTGTAATTACAACCTCAGAATTGTCGGATTCTAATTACTAGTAATATTTTTCATCCAAAATCATTTGGGGAATAACATTGGTCTTAAAAGTTCCTTGTATTTGTTTTATTGATTACTGAGAAATATACAACAGCCCTGGGTTACACATCACAAATTGAACGTCTTTTGATTTCCAGGAAAGCAAAGTAGTGGATGTGATCTCTGCATGCAATATCCCAGTTTGCTAATTTATTCAAATTTATGCAAACTTCTGGCTAACAAAAGGAGTTATTTGATATTCTTTAAACCTGTTAGTAACAATTGGACAACAGTACTTGGAATCCAGTTTGCATGCAATACTTGTTGCTTGTCGGACAAGCCTTGGACAAGTTTTTTGGTTGTCAAGAGCAACTTTTGTGTAAGAGGTTCGCATAAAATTTGCTGAGGTAAATGGGGACGGTAGGAAGAAATTCCTTGTGATGCGGAGCGCTGTAATGGTTGCCAGCTAGAGCCGGGTAATAGTCAGTGTAAAGCTTTCAGCGCCATGAGCACCGATAAGGTGGACCTGTGCGCTATACAAGTAGCCACCATTATTCATTATCAATTAGCGAGCTGGTCTATTGTAGCAAGGTTTATATATTCAGAAATCCCAATTAATCTGGAATATGCATGAAAGATATGAAGAGTGAATCATCAAACAGCTGAGCCAAATATTTTCACCAGAAAGAAAGCATTTATGAGTATTGTTATCATGATTACTCTCATGAGAAAATATTTGGTTCAGTTGTCAGTTATTCACATTTAAAGGTATAGATTCGTAATGGTTGGGATGCAGAAAGTGATGTGAAACGAGCTGATGCATTCACAAGTTCCTTTACATACATAAATATAACTGTGTACGAAATAAGGAGAGAAAATTGTACGTATTCTGGAGTATTTTACGTCGAACACGCCAATCAGCCATGATTCCTATGGTGTGCTAAGTGCTTTCGCACGGGGGAGCGTCGGCCCAGAATGGGCGGAGCGATCGGTGGAATTGTCTGTGGTGTGTGAGTTCGCATTCATTTTGTACGTGAAGCATGTTGTCCTAGGGAGGGAGACCGCAGCATCATTTTTGTATTTTGCGATAAGCCATTTCTTGATCGATTTTAATCAAACAAACTATGAACATGCTCTAATTTACCATTGAAAAACTGAATTATGATAATACTTTTACTACAGCTCACAAAGTAGTTAAATATCTGAAGCGCCATCCTCCCAAAATCTGTTTAAACTTCTATCCTTGTTTATATTTGATAAGTGTTGGCATCTCTGTTTTAGTTCAAGACAACCAGAACAATAGTGTTCACTTGATTTTTTTCCCCACAAAAGTTCCAAAACATGTAAGATGAATACACCCAAAGCAAAATTTCCTGTTCTTTTGTCGCTAAATATAGAAACTGCAAAACAGGGATACTTTCACTTCGGACTTGAATACACCAATTGGCCACATAATGATAGCTGAAAAAAAGACCCTCTCTTCGATAGTACATCGATCAAAATATTTGGGTGAATACCATTTGACAGTTTTCAGTCCATTCTTTTGCTCTAGCTGTGCTATTCTTTAAATTCAGACCAAATTTTGGGAGTGAAATCAGTGCTTCCTCAAGTTACAGTGGGAGTAAAAATTTTAAAAAAAAGTCTAGAGGGTAGTCTACAATCTGATACCCAAGGAAAATAGCAGAGATGCCAACGGTTCCATAATATGCATGAGGGGTTTTTTTTGCATAGGAATGCAAGATTTTCATCACAATTATATGGCTGATTATTCATGTTTGCTCTCACTTTTGTTCAGCTGTTACATTATTCAAACTTTATTTTTTGCTGAATACATATTTTGGAATGGTTGGCATATCTGAAATACATGAAATAGAAGTTTTGCTAGTCATTAATCCAGACCCTGTTGCTCCTAAAGTAGCTGGCACTAAATAAACATACTCAAATGGGTCTGAATGTGCATACTACTGCCCCAATCCCTCCCACTGTTTCATTGGGCCTTGTGCCAAGGCATAGTAAATGCATATTCATGAGATGGAAACAGCTCATGCATGATGCATGACATGCTCATTTCTATTCATGATGAGGAGGTTGATTGACAGTTGAGATGGAAGCAGAGTGTGGGAAGATGGTAGTCTTCATTTCCAAACCTAAATTAAAGTTTTTGTTGAATCGTTGCTGAAATATTTGCAAAGGTACTTTTGAATGCTGAAGGCTAAACAGAAAATTTATTTTGGTTTTTAAACAATAGCCCATCAGTGACTTTGATAATTAGATTGACGGAGGAAAAAGGGGTTAAAGTGAAATCAAGATTTGCTAATGGGTCTGGAAAAGGATTCTAATTCTCAAAGAAGTTTTGCAGTTTAGAGGACAAGTAGAGAAATGACTCCACCATATGCGCGAGTACAATGGGACAATTGATACCAATCGGACCCTTTTAGCAAACCAAATTGAGTCGCTACTATTCCAATCAAAAGGGGATTTGATTTGCTCCCATTTCTTACTTGAAGTTTATTCACCTTTTATCTTTGGAGACCCCCCCCCCTCCATCCCTACCTTTTCAGCCCCTAAAGTGATGGTCAATTTTTCCTTTTTTTTAAATTCATGATCCGCTCTATTTTCACTGCTCAGTGTTGTGTACTTTCTAAAAGTATAAGAGTAATTTTTGCAGGTCACTGGTGAATAATATATTTCAACTCTGAAGTTTTTGTTTAAAAGAATTAGAAATCATTATTGAAATGATACTTGGAAATAAAAGAGATCAAAATTCTTTTCTTTCAACACTTGCACATAAACTACTGATTCATGCAAAAATGATAAAGATATAAATTAAAGACTAGGTCTGGACCAGAATAGTCTTGTTTTTGTTATAAGAAGAAAAATCAGATGAACAGAAAAAAATTGTTTGAAGTAGATATGACAATTAATAAGAAAGTTATGAACATTTCAGTCATATAACTCAACAGTGATTTTCATGCAAATCTGAAAATTTTGGTCATGTGATTAATGGTCGGTTGTGTAATTGAAAAATTCATAACTTACTTATTTATAAGTCAGATTTACTTCAAACTTTTTCGATCTGTTCATCAGATTCATGTGCTTGTAAACACTGCAAGAATTTTCTGGTTCAGACCCAAACTTTAAATCATTCAAGTAAATATGTACCAATATTTTAATTAAGCTCTTTGCAGAAAATATATTATTTTCTAACTATTCAGCTTGATAGAGTGTACATTAGAAAACATGAAATTTAAAAGCACAACATTTTTGAGCATCAAATGATTATTTTTCTTCATTTTTTTCTTGAATCATACCGTTTTGTATAATTGTGACCCATACATTCACTTTTCATGGAATTAAACATTTATTTCCTTTAAAAAAATATCAACATAAGTAAATACAAGATGTAGAACAAGGTAAGGAGGTGAAAACCTTTTGTAAGAAAAATCATTTGAATCATTCTGAATTTTTATTGTATTAGGGCTAGTTTTAGACATTGATCTCGCGGAATTAAAATATTTTTCTTTTATTCTCTTGAAAAAAAGGATTACTTGACAGACATTTGTAGGACAATTATGTACAAACTAATGGGGAAACCCCTTTAACTTATGAGAGCTCTCAAGAGATTTCTTATTTACTTTTCATAGTCAAATAAATGCGGTTGTCAAAAAACAGTTGATTTAATAGAATAGCAAAGTAAAAAAAAAAAAGGTACAGAAATGTGATAAAAACTAGAATGTGGATTTGCCTTTGTCGGCTATAGGAAATGTTGTCGATATCTTTTTCCTTATTCTCCTGTTTTACATCACTAAGAACTAGAATGTAAGATTTGAAATAAAAGTGAGGATTTATAGAATTTACATTAATGATAGGATTTCCTCATTAATCTTGTTTGAACAGAGATAAAATCCTGTTTTCATCTGTTAACACATTATAGCATTACAATGGTTAGGATGAAAATTGCATACTTAAAAACATTGTTGAACATTGTTTTGTTAAATGCTACCTAAATGTGCCGGTTTACTTATATATTCAAATTAATGTGCGTTTCTTACAAACGAACTAGTTACGTGGTATTCCTTAAACCGGTTGATAACAATGAGACTACAATACTTGGAATCCAGTTTGGATACATTAATTGTGTCGGGAAAGCCTCAGACAAACTTTCGGCTTGTCAAGAACAACCTTTGTGTCAAAGATATGCATACAATTCGCATCTATATGTAAACCCGCCTATTGTTGATGGTGTACATAAACTAAGCTGTGAGAATGTTAGGCTTCAAAATCAACGATTAGTGCTTTCAAACAGTAAAATGAAACATATCACCTACATAAGCACACTGTGCAGTAATAATAAAGCGGGTGCTTTATAAAAAAAAAAATCATTGATATCTTGATATTGCCTGTATAATTTCCTTCTTTTTTGCATTCTCTTTTTTTTTTCAACAATCTGAATGTTATAACATTGGTCACACATCTTAATTTGAGAATGTTTTAAAATAACAAATCTTGATGTGTGACAATGTCTTTAATTGTTACTAACTGGGATACACATTGTGGCTTGCCCTACCTAGCAACAATGGATCCCATCTATTGAATTGAGATTGTTTGTTATCAGGTGGATAAATATATTCTCATTGAACATTGACAAAGTTGAATGCATTATAAAATTCTACTTAATAAAGAATAATCTTTAAAAAAAAAAGATTCGAACTAAAAATAATAATTTTTTTTTACAGGAGCAGAATTATTTGGTGAGCCGAGCAAATGAAGTTTGAAGAAATCTGACAAGTTATAAAAGAAAGGTAATGAATTTTTAATGATTTGAAAAAATGGGGAAAAGGAGTGAAAATTATCAGACATTTTGCCCATTTGATGATATCATGGGTGCACTACTTACCATCATTTTGTTTATGTTTATGGTGCAAAATTCATCATTTTTACAGAAAGTTTTCATACAACTTGTATAAATGTAAACATCTACATATCTATTATGAAGATATACTACAGTTAACTTTTTTAAGGAANCAAATTAATGTGCGTTTCTTACAAACGAACTAGTTACGTGGTATTCCTTAAACCGGTTGATAACAATGAGACTACAATACTTGGAATCCAGTTTGCATACATTACTTGTTGCTATGTCGGGAAAGCCTCAGACAAATTTTCGGCTTGTCAAGAACAACCTTTGTGTCAAAGATATGCATACAATTCGCATCTATTTGTAAACCCGCCTATTGTTGATGGTGTACATAAACTAAGCTGTGAAAATGTGACGCTTCAAAATCAACGATTAGTGCTTTCAAACGGTAAAATGAAACATATCACCTACATAAGCACACTGTGCAGTAATAATAAAGCGAGTGCTTTATACAAATTTTCATAGATATCTTGATTATGCCTATATAATTTCCTTCTTTTTGCATTCTCTCTTTTTTTCCTTCAATCTGAATGCAATAACATAGGTCACACATCTTGATTTGAGAATGTTTTAAATAACAAAATCTTGATGTGTGACAATGTCTTTTAAGTGTTACTTACTGAGATACACATTGTGGCTTGCCCTACCTAGCAACAAGGGATCCCATCTATTGAATTGAGATTGTTTGTTATCAGGTTGACAAATATGTTCTAATTGAACATTTGACAAAGTTGCATGCATCAAATTTGATTACGTTCCAAATATGGTCTATTGAAAGAAGAGTCTAACTAAAAATAATATATTTTTTTAACAGGAGCAGAAATATTTAGTTAGCCGAACAAAACAACTTTGAAGAACTCTGACAAGTTATAAAAGAAAGATAAATGATTTTTAATGAACAGATTTGAAAACATGGGAAAACCAGTGAAAATTATCAGACATTTTGCCCATTTGAAGATGTCATGGGTACACTAATACCATCATTTTGTTTATCATTTTTATGTTTATGGTGCAAAATTCATAATTTTTACAGAAAATTTTCATACAATTTGTATAAATGTAAACATGCAAATAGGGGATCTACATACATGTACCTATTATGAAGATATACTACAATTAATTTTTTAAAGGAAGTAATGTTTGATATTTTTTTTTTGGGGGGGGGGGGGGGGGCGAGTAAGATATTATAACATTCTTATCAATAAATATGATAAATGGTCAGTTTTGCACCTACATGTATGATGTCATCAGGTGTTGATTGATGTAAATGTGTAAACGTTCATAACCTCCTTGTCAGTTTTCCAATTTTAAAGAATTATCTTCAGTTCATGTAAATTTTCTGCTCCTGTTGAACAAATGTTATATTTTGCTATAGTCATCTTACGAATATTTAATCTAAACAATGATTTTTAATTTGCCACTGTAGGAAATTACATCTTAGATCTGTGTATAATGATTGTGAATAAATGTTCTTCTGTTAACCCATTCAGGACAGGGATTAAAGCCAAATCAATCACTATTTCTTCTTTAAATTGGTAACATTAAAATCTTTGATTCTCTTATTAGAGCATTTCAATTAGTACAATGTTTCAAAATTTAATCTTCATTGCCAGAAAGTATGTTAAAATGTTCAGATTTGCATGGGAACTAGGAATTTTCAAATGTTTACTGCATTGCCAATTTGATGACTTATTACCATTTTAATAATAATAATAATAATAATAATACACAAAATTTATATAGCGCTTAATTAAAAAAAAGGTTCAAAGCGCTTTACAATATAAACATAAGAAATATGTATAGATTGAATCTAATAATAGCAAGTACAAAATAATGATTATATTAGAATGAGAATTATCAAAACATATCAAAAATGATTAATTTCATTAAAAAAATATCCTTTTCTCAAATTCTCAAACAGCAAATTGTATTGCACTGATAATAGTCGGGTTTTGGGTAGAATTTTTGTTCTCTTTCTTGCTCATCATGCATCTGGTATATATTTCAAAGCTCTGCATCAAACGTTATTAACCAAAATACAAAATGTCTTCAATTGCAATGAAAGGGCCAACCCTGAAGACTACCCCCAAGATCACGAATGGGTGATAGGATTAAGAACATGCTGAGTTATTAGGCCACCCAAGCAATGCCTACACTTGATTGAGATATTTTGACATCATTTCTCCAGCAAATTTCAGATTTTATTCTGATTAAAGGTGTAGATTCGTAATGACCAGGATGCAGAAATTGATGTTAAATGAGCTGATGTATTCGCAAGTTGCTTTACATGCCTAAATACATGTATATCTATGTAGGATATTAGGAGTACATTTATGCTCGTATTCTATGTATTTTACGTCGAACAGGTCAATACGCCATCGTTCCTGCGGTGTGCTAAGTGCGAGAGCGTCGGCTTGAAATTGGCGGTGCGATCGGTGGTATTGTCTGCGGTGTGTGGGTTCGCGTTCATTTTGTACGTGAAGCATGTTCTGTGAGGAAGTACGACCGCACCAGGTTATTTTATTTTGCGATAATTAAGCCATTTCTAGGTCGATTTCATTCAAACAAACTATGAACATGCTCTAATTTACTATTGAAAAAATGCATTATGGTAATAATTTTACTGCAGCTCGCAAACTAGTTAAATATCTGAAGCGCCCTCCTCCCAAAACTAGTCTTTCCCTTTAAGGATTAGATTTTGAGTATCCATTTGTTGGAGATGCTGATGTAATTCCTTTTTTTTGCTTGTCCCTTTTTAAAAAATTTATATTTATGTTGAGAAGGTTTTACGAGATTTGTAATATCTGTGCCTACTAGCTGCCACACCCGCATATTTTTTCTTGGCTCTCATCTTTCTTTTCTTTTCTTTGCTTGTTCTTTTTTGTGGATTAGTTACTCTTCTCAGTTATATTCTTTCTTAATCTTGGGTTCCTCTTTTTATCTTCACATGTATCTCCCCTCCCTATATTCTCTCTCATCTTACCCCTCTCTCACTCTGCATCGCTCTTTATCTTTTCCTTCTTATTCTTCTTTGTCTTTTCCTTTTTCTTCTTCCTTTTCTTCTTCTTTTTCTTCTTCTTCTGTTTCTTCTTGTTTGTCTTAAGCGTCTTCTTCTTTTGTCATTTCTGCTTCTGCTTCTTCTTCTTCTTCTTCTTGTTTTTCTTGTTCTTCTTCTCCTCCTCCTCCTTCTTCTGCTTCTTCTTCTGCTTCTTCTGCTTCTTCTTCTTCTTCTTCTTCTTCTTCTTCTTCTCATTCTGCTTCTGCTTTTTCTTTTTCTTCCTCTTCTTCTTCTTTTTTTTTTCTTCTTCAACTTCTTTTACTTCCAATATCTTCTCTCATCCCTTCCTCCACCCTCTTTTTTTCTCTCTCTCTCGCTCTTTATTTTCTTCTTTTTTGTCTTTTTTGTCTCATTCTTCTTGTTTTGTGAAAATGTGGATCAATGTATCAACATACTATTTGACAGAAAGTTGTAACAAAAATTAATACCTTGCAAAGGAGTGTATCGGCATATTCCAGATCGTAAAACCTTCTTCCTTGTTTCATTAATCCTTCATTTTTATTTTCATTATTCATTATCCATCTAAGTCCCTCTTTCCTCTGTTTTTAGCAACATTTTCCAATAAACCCTAATTATTTTCCATTCACTTGATCTCTAATACAGGCATGTCTATTTTCCCCTTGTCAGCATTTTTTTCATTAAAACCTCATTTTGTTCTACCTTCGCTTTCTCTTTAACCCATTCAATCACTATTCCGTTCATGAATTGGCAGCTTTCAAATTTGATATCCGTTGCTGAAAAGCATCTTAAGTTTCAAATTTGCATAGAAAAGGAATAGTTATTTTGGAATCTTTATTGTGTTGCCAATTTGGTTGTATGTGATTATTATTTGATTACTCTATAAGCTGAAACGTTTGTGGTGGCTTTCCTCTCAGTATGATGCACATTCACATGCATGCAAATACTGTCAAAGTGAAAAACTACACTGTAACATAATAAATTGGCAAACTGGTCCCAATACACACACATATTTCAAGCGAAAATATTGGCTTACAGAGTATTTTGAATTTGATAATTCACTGCATTAAACACTAGTTACATAATAATCAAACAATAATCAGGTTTATGTAGAAAATTGTTCTCTTTCAGCTTGTGCATCTGTTATAATTTTGTAGCACTAAATGAAAAAATGATTAAACCGAATCAGAAAGTGTGTTCAATGATCTTGAGAGGGTTAATGCAGGCCTAAACTCATGTCTGTCATCCGATCTAATTACCTATCTTGATTCTTCTTCTCCTCCTCAATAGATGACATCATCAAAGACTGATGCATGCTGGGAGTGACCCGAACCTGGGGTCAGCCAAAGTACAGGGAGAAAGTTCAGGTCTTGATGAGAGCTCTATGCCGAGATGTCAAAAGTTTTTTGTCCTGAAACAACCTCCTTAAAGATTGCGGGAGAAATTCTGATGAGGAAAGCAGAGATTCTGGAGGGGATAAAAGATGCTTGAGAGGAAAGACACTTATGAAGAGGTAAAATAGGGGAAATGTGAGGGGTAGCAAAGAGATGTAATGCGTGTACCAGGTAGTGTTATGTTTATCAATTGGTGGGACTGTTGTGTGGGGGTTATTTACGACAAAAGCGCAATTCTTGTTTTGCGGTTGATTCCAGCCCCGGTTCGATTAAACGACCCGTCCCTGCTTGATGCCTCTAGTTGTTGGGCCATCAAAAAATGGCTGCTGGTTAAATGGTAGGTGGAAAGGAGAGGTGAAAGTTCTCACCGGTTTCAAAATGGACGCCCGCCATGTGGGGATGTCGTTAGATGAATCGACTTGAATAACTCCATTTTTCACAGGTCAAACTGCTTTTAAACAAGCAACAAGGATCTATTGTATAATTGAGGCCTAGTTTTTTTGATCGTTGATAGAGCGGAGATCCAAAGGTCTTTATCACCCCGAAAGAATTCCAAACTGCGGCCCGACTGACGCTTCAATCGGGGGGTCACGGACGCATCAGAATGTGTTTGGAGATGACTTTGTCTCATGGTGCTTAAAGTGCGCTTGACTTGTTGCTAGATTGTTAACAATGATGTATTGACTTATAATTACATGGCATGCCGAAATGTCAGTGACTTATTATTTTGGAGGGGGGCCCCCGCTCTGGGATGGGAACGCTGTATGGCACTCTCGTTGTCGAGATAGCCGCGGCGCGAGAGATAGCTCTATATACCCTGTCATCTCACGTGGTAATTTAGAGACGAGCTAATGAGGATGAGAAGAAAAAAAGATTGATTCTAGCACAGTGGATTGTCGTGAATATGTGCTAATAGATCGCGCAGATGCTGGTGGGCCGTTCTCCATTTTCCAGTGCGTCGCCGAAGGTTTTTTTTATTAAAAGACGTGCTGGAATGTCGTAAACAAGGGTCACGAAAATTGAGTGGAAAGGAGATTACTTTATTATTAGCATGCTGTTGTAATTATTTTTAATAACTTCCGCCGCTTTTTGTATATTTTT
Organism: Temnopleurus reevesii; assembly: GCA_036244855.1. NCBI lineage: Eukaryota > Metazoa > Echinodermata > Echinoidea > Temnopleuroida > Temnopleuridae > Temnopleurus > Temnopleurus reevesii. The sequence goes on from BQKZ01001676.1 coordinate 52,535, forward strand.
TTCCTCCCCTTCTTCTTCCCTCTCTCACTCCCTGGCTGTCTTTCGCCCCCCCCCCCTCTGCCATCCTTATACAGGCTTTTGGATGAGATGAGGGGCGTAGGTGTGTCTGGAGGGATGTTCGATGACAGACTTTAGGGGACAATGACTGAGGGGAAAGGAGCCCTTATTCCCCAGAGCTCACCTGAACCTGTTTTTCTCCGATGATGAACTTCAGAACCAGCATGAGGTGGGTTTTTATAGAATTCTTTATCCCCCAAAAAGCTGATTGGACAGAACATGTTGAAATGCTTAGCCAAAAGAAATCAGTTAACACGAATTTGATTAAAAGACGCTTTTGATGAGCAATAAATGCGGGCTGGACCGATCGCTTTGCGCCACACAATCAGAAAAAGATCTCCCGTCATTTGGGACAAGAATGCCTAAGCGGTCGTCATCGATCCTCGATGAAATGACATCCTTTGTGTCTTTTGATGTCGGGATGCCTGTTTTCCCTTTCGATCTGGCCCCCGCGCGATGGGGTTCCTGGTTCTGATGATGAGCTTAGCAGAGCGGGGCGACTTTGAAGATCCGTGGCAGCCGCATAAGGTCAGATAGGGTGAAGCCAAACCCTTCGTAATGAAAGATACTCAAGGGCGATCAAAAAAGATGGCAAATGAGAAGAAAGAACAAGTAATGATAGTCTGTCATCTCCCTCTCTCGAAACGAGATTTTGCGACTTGCGCCGGGAGGGTTACCGCGGCCAAAGGTTGCCGTTCAGTCGATCTGAAATGGCTCCGGTTTCTTTGCCAACTGTCTGCGACTGGATTTAGGGCATTATGCGGCACCTTAGACAACACGATGTTGTCATCAAGGTTTATTGAACGAGACAGCGTTTCGCAAAATGCATTAGGACCACTTTCGGTTGCGCGTCGCCGGAGGATTGCCAAGAATTTTGAGATGAGAGCAAAATAGTTTCAATGTGTGCGTATTTGGGCGAGCCGAGAATAAATGACTTGGCCTAGTGACCTACGTTTCAATTGTAAAATGTCATTCCGTCGAACCCTTTTTGTAAGCATAGTCGGAGTCGATCGCTCCGGGGTTTGTTTTGGCGACAGTCATCTTTATCCCTCTGAGCCGCATTATTTTCGCTTTGTTCGTATCGTCTGCGAATCGACGGGTAGATTTGTCCGAAATCGCCGTATCAAAATAATTCTTTCAAAAAGTTGAAAAGGATAAATGAGGATGACAATAAGGGCACAAGCAAGCCTCCGGAATTCCAACCTTTTCAAGCAAACAATAAAAGATCATCGTGAGCTCTCCCGCGGTCGTAGACATACTTTGGTCGTAAGCTATAATTATTATGTCGCGACAGTCACGAAAACAGTCGTGGGAGACGGATTCATAATGTCATGATCATCTGGCCTTATAAAAATGATACCTAGCTCAATCTTGTTTTTGATGTCACTCTCGCTTTCAAATCTTGTTTTTCTTTGCACATTCAAGATGGATCAGAAATGAAAACAGATTCACAAAATGGGACAGTAGATATTGCACCGGTTACTTCAAAATGGGAGAAAAAGTAATTACATCAGTGGCTCCTAAGTGATGCCTATATTTATTTTCACACAGTATCTTTGGAAATAAATCTTACTAGATGTTAGATTTAATAATCGGTGAGAACAGGAAAACTTTTAGTAACTAAAGAATTTCTCTTTAACAAAAACACAGGCCAACACTATTTTACTTTTTGAATGTTGTTTGCATTGTTGTGCTGATTTAAGATAAATCTGATGTGCTGAATCCAAAAATCACATCGTTTTTGCTCAATCAGGTCAAGTTTTGGAGCTGTCCCCTCATGATGCTTTGTACATTTTTGTTCACATGGATGCATGTGTAGAGAACTTTTGGAAGGCAGTAGTGGATGTAAACAAAATGGTACATGTTATGGTTAAGAAATGGTTTAGAAATTGTAATATTATTGGCAAAAAATATCAGGTCCAATACTAATTGTGTTGAAAATGGCTTAGTCAGAAGCAGTGAAACCTTCTCCAAAAATTGGATGGGCTAAAGCATAAAGTAATGGAATCAAAACTAAATTGGATGATGTAAAATAAAGTAAGAAGAAAAAAAAGGAAAGATGGAATGAAATAAGGGGGTAAAAGGACAACAGAAGATGAAGAAATAGAAGATGGAGGGAAGGAGAAGAGTCATCTACCCTGGGCACTAAAAGCCAACAGCATTGCGGAGCTGGAGACTAAGAAATTTTTTTTAAAGTTAGTTAATTTGAACACTGTGAGCAGAAGGGGCAAAGGATTAGCAGAGGTAGTAAACAGCGACTGTATCATTCAAGCATCCTCAAAAGCTCTTTGATAACAAAAGAAATTAGCTTCCCTATTTCTTCACTGAACAGATGCAACGCCTATTCAATTTTTCTCCTCAGTATAAGGTGTAACAGGTAAAGGAAATGTCTGTGTGTGCATCTAGCTATTGTGAATGATTCACTGGAAGCAAAATTAAAGAAAGATGAGCGAGAAAAAGAAAAAATGTAAGATGGAATGATGGATAAATTGACAAAAGAAGACGATAGAACTGTGAAGGAATGGAAAATACCAAGGGCACTAAAAAAGTGCAACAGTGTCGAACACATAAACACAGTATGACCTAACCAGCGTTAATTCAAATGAAAAGGCTCACAAATGGCTCTTGAAAATAACTTCCCTATTCATTCTCTGAACAGATGCAAAGGCTGTTTGACAATTGTCCACAGAATAAAGAAAATTTCTTTTATGTGCATCTAGCTATTGTGAATGGTTCTGTAGAAGTTGTGTGTGCTTTGTCTAAATTTATTTGTAATTTCTGCTCAAAGTGAAATCAAAGAAAGATGAGTAAGGAAAAGTAGCAAAGTAAGATGGAATGATAGATAAAATGACAAGAGAAGATGATAGAACTGTGAAGGAATGGAAAATACCAAGGGCACTAAAAAAGTGCAACAGTGTCGAACACATAAACACAGTATGACCTAACCAGTGTTAATTAAAATGAAAAGGCTCACAAATGGCACTTGAAAATAGCTTCCCTATTCATTCTCTGAACAGATGCAAAGGATGTTTGACAATTGTCCAACGAGTAAAGGATTTTTTTGTGTGCATCTAGCTATTGTGAATGCTGTAGAAGATATTTTATTACTCTGTCCCAAGCTATTTGTCCCTTCTGCTCACAGTGATATTAAAGGAAGATGAGTAGGGAAAATAAGAAAAGTAAGATGGAAGGATAGATAAAATGACAGAAGAAGTCGATAGAATTGTGATGGAGAGGAAAATACCAAGGGCACTAAAAAGTGCAACAGTGGCGAACACATAAACACAGTATGACCTAACCAGCATTAATTCAAATGAAAATGCTCACAAATGGCTCTTGAGACTAGGCTTCCCTATTTATTCACTGAACAGGTTGCAATGCCTGTTAGAGAATTGTCCGCAGAGTAAAAGTTTTTTTTGTGAGCATCTAGCTAATGTGAGTGCTTCAATAGGAGCTTGTACTTCGTCCAAAATCTATTTGTCCCTTCTACTCTAGTGAAATTAAAGAATGATAATTTGAAAAAGAAGAATATTAAGATGAGAGGATGGATAAAATGACAGGAGAAAATGATGAAGGAAGAGCGACATACCAAGGGCACTAAAAAGTGCAACAGTGTCGAACACATAAACACAGTATGACCTAACCAGCGTTAATTCAAATGAAAAGGCTCACAAATGGCTCTTGATGTCCACATCTGGTAAACCATAGGTGCAATCAAAAACCTTTTATTCAAATCGTAATATTTGATTTCATAAGCAGGTCACGAGAATTCTTTCCTCCGCTTTAAATAACACCCATCGCCAGCTGCGAACGTCATCTAGGGGTGAATGATTTTTGGGAACGGCACGATCAGCGTTCTTTATGAAATAATAGTTAAGACTATTGAGATGTTTGTCAAAGACTTGTGTATTTTCCATGCTGTTTAATATCAGGAGCGTGAGGATTTAAAGTAGCATCAATAATTCTTTTTTGGTAGCTCTCGCTGAAGTTTGTTATAATGTTTGATTTGGTAAAAGTCTGAGATTTGTTTTGACTAGTATGTACTGGTATGTACTAGTATATACAGCCTCCCCTTCCTCCCATGATCTATTTGTCCCACCCTCACTCTCTCCATCCCTCCATTCCTTCCTTTCTTCTCTTTCCACTGCCTGTCTTCCCCCCTTGGTCAATTTATCCCACCCAAAATCCCACTTCACTCCACCCTTTCTCCACCCCCCCTCTTCCTTCCTACTCCTCCATACCCTACTCTCATGCCTACCCACCTTCTCTCCATCTATCCATCTTACCCTCATTCCCTCCATCTCTCCCTCTCTCCCTCTCTCCCTCTCTACATGTTTCTCCCTTCCCCCCTCCCTCCTCCCCTTCCTCCATCCCCCCTCACTTTTCTCCTACTCCTGTATACCCGCCTCTCTCCGTTCCTTTGTTCCTGGTTTCTCCTGCCTATCCACCTTCTCTCAATCTACCCATCTCACCCTCATTCCCGCCATCTCTCCCTCTCTCCCTTATCTTTGTCCCTCCCTCCTTCCTTCCCTTTCTCTATTCCATTTCTACTGCCCTTCCTCCCTCAATCTATCCATCCCACCCTCACTCTCACCTTTATTCGCTGCCTCCTCCCTCCATTCCTCCTCCACTTCCCTTCTCCCCCATCATCCTCCTTCCTTGTCCCTCCCTCCATCAATTCTCATTCTCTACCTCCATCTCACCCTTCTTTTTTTTCATTCTCCCTTTGGTGTCATGAACACCCAAAAGATTTTGTTTGCAAAAGATTTTTGTGAATAACACCAATGCAGACAAGTTTAAGCATTGACATTTCTTTTTACATATTTATAATGTAACAGATATATATTCCAAACTAGTAATAAAATAGACACCCAGGCATTGAGAAAAAATCTTGTTCTTTTTTTTTTCCAGACAACATGACAATTGTGTGATATCCATTGTCGAAAATAACATTGATAGTCTTCAACAACATCAATTGATTTTAAAGACATGTGAATTTTCCCTCTTTCGATACGATTTTGATTGGCACAGCATTTGGGTGAGCCCATTTGCCGGCACCTATTGTACAATGCAATCCAAGTTAAGATGTCAGTTGCTCGTTGAACGGAAGCCGGGGAAAGATATGGGTATCACAGATGTCGAAAATCTTTCTTTCTTGAATGTCTCTCTCCCTCCTTGTCTGTTTTTCTGTCACTCATACTACCATTTTGCATTTTGTGGTAATTTTGAAGAATTTTTTTTATCTTGCTTCTTTTTAAAAATCTTTCTCCTCCATTTAAATTTCCGAATTGTCCTCTATACTGACTTATTCCGCATATTCTCCTTTTTTCTATGAACGGTCCAATTTCTGTTTTATTTTAATTACCCACCCACTCCTTTCCTCTCCTCCCCTTCCCGTTCTATCCTCCTGATGCCATGCCCCACCCTTCCTGTCCCTTCCAGTCCTCTTTCTCTCAACTCTTTCTCTCAACTCCCTCTCTCTTCTTGCCTCTTACCTCACACACTCCTCCACATCCCACTTCCCCACGCTCACCCCCTACATCTTTTCCTCCGTCTTCCTCTTCCCTCTCCCCCTCTATCTCCCGCCCATCTCTCTCTCTCTCCTCTTCCTTTTCCCTTCTCCTCTCCCCCTCTTCCTCTTCCTTTCCCCTTTTCTCCCTCTCCTCTCCTTCTACCCTTCCCTCTTGCTCTTCTCTCCATCTTCTCTCTCTCTCCCTCTCTCCTCCCCTTCCTCTATCCTCTCCTATTTTCTCTTCTACCTTTCTTCTCTTTCCCCCTACCCGCCCACTCCCTCCCCCTCTCCCCTTCCCTCTCCCCCTTCCCTCTCCCCCTTCCTTTCCCCNCTCTTTAAGATTCGTTAAAACTGTATTATTGATTCTGGGCATCAAATAAATATTTATGTCTGTCTCTTATACACATCTAGATGTGTATAAGAGACAGCCCCCCTCCCCTTCCCCCCTCCCGTTCCTCTTCCCTTTCCTCTCCCCACCCTCTCCTCCTCCACCTTTCTCTCATTGATATACACTCTTTCCCTCTTTCTACCTTTAAACATAACATGTTTTTCATATGTATCTTCGCTTTACTTTTGTATAAAGGCATTTAAATTCAGAGCGAGGTTTAAATGGTCAAACTCCCTGTAGTTTTATGTTACTCAATTTATCAAAAAGAGGCCAACTTTAGTTGAACGAAGCAAACATGAATTCTTCTCATCTAGTCTTACCCCGTAAGAGCATTTTACTGCCGAGTGAGGCTCTAATAGCCTGCTGTTGTTATATAGGCCACCAAAAATATTGAATTTTTTGTGCAAAATCCTAATGCCTAAGTACCATGAAATAATAGGAAATATGATAGATATAACCTGAAACTGTCATCTTCATTAAAATCATTAATTAACATTCAAGAGAAGACCTGGAAATCATTTTCAGACGTTTTGGGGTGTATACTCCTTGTAAAGGCTTACTTCTACATGAAATCTGTTCAGAAAAATTGAAACAAAATTATAAAAAAGACATTTTCCAACTGACCTACACATTTTTTTAAAATAGTCATTCTTGAGCAGCTGAATATTTTTATCTTGACCTTTTTTTGAAAAGTTTAAAAGGTTTAGAAAAGGTATAGACGGCATTCATTAGTATAAAGAAGATAGGGCAAAATGAAATTAGGGTAATGTATACAATGAATTAAAATTGGCACCGTAGGCCTTCACTTCACAACAAAGTAAAAGCAGTCTTTTGTAAAAAGTTCTTTCTAAAAACTAATGTGATAAAGCAAAATATGTCTGGAAGAAAGTGACAGAGTATTGATGAAATCCATCAATATTTGATATGTTTTGAGCAGGTTGGTATCATGCATGTTTGGATACCCTAGGAGCCTTAAAAATTGCATTCTCTTGGAAGAGCAGTCATTCTCGGTCAAACAATAGGCCTCATTTTGCAGTCGGGGCATTATTTAGGCCGCAATAAAGGATCGGTGGTAACGAAGGAGTCCTAAATGCCATTCAAGTTGGCTATTGATAGCCGTGGACTCCCCGCACGGTGGGGAAATTTGCACTTGATGTCTTTCAAAAGTGTTCTCCGTCGCAGACGCAGCACGATTTCACCGAGTTAAATGCGGCGTGTGATGAGTAGATTGATGCAATGCCGGGCTAACTGCTCATTTGCCGATAAAGACCACCTTCCAGGCAATTGACTTTTCTTCCGAAGCTGTCGGGGGTGAAAAATGGCAAGCAAGCAGCGACAAGCCGAGAAATAGCCGGGAAAAGAATCAAACGATTCTCTCCCCTTTTTTTCTTTCTTGATCTCGTGTTTGCAGACGGAAATGAAAATTCTTCTCAGGTAAAAAAAATGCCAGGCGTTTTTTTTTCTATCTCCCTCATCCACAATTACCGCTGAACATGCTCGGAGAATGCGGCGGAATAGCGCGGGCTGAATGCGTTAAATGCGCGTGAATGTGTGAAAGGAGTGCAATTATTCATCGCTCAGTGGCGGTTAGAAATACACAGGCATCCTCGCACCAAAGTGCAGAAGGAAGATGAAAAGGCGAACAAAAAAAAAAAAAAACGAGTGGGGTTGTAAGACATATATTTTTCCTACTTTTTCCAGAAAACTGAATCTTTTATCAGCCATAAAAAGCCAAATATATTTGTGAAAGACTTCCTGAGAATAGCAAGTCTTTTTTTCCATTTATTGCCTTCCTTTTCACAAGCCAATTTCCAAAGCTGAAGTTGAACCGAGACATTTTCACTGCATAGTACTCATTTTTCTCTCTCCTATTCTCCTCGTGTTGAGGGCATTTTCTTGGTTGATTTCAAAGGTGGTTTTCTTTTTATATTGTTCATTTTTCTCTATTTCATTTCTTTATTTGTTGAGTATAGAATATTCTTCTAAAGAGGAATCGATGACAAGAGGAAATAAAAATATCTATGAATTCCAAGGAGAAAAGGTAATAACTACAACAAAACCAAGCAGAAATTGCTTTTACAAAATTTTGTTACAAAAGACATGCAAATAATACTGGATATTTAAAAACAAAATATTGCAATAACCTTGTGCATTTAGAATTATTTCTCCTATTGTCTCTCCGATGTTTCAGAATTGACTTCTACAAGAAAAAAGATGCATCCTTTTTAGTTAAGAGCTCAATAACTGATGTATTTTAACAAGAAGTTCTGTGATAGCGTTAAAATATTGCAAATGATTCAATGCTTCATCGCTTAGTTTGTTCTTTAATTGACCATTATGAGTTTGAAAAATGAACTTTTATTTGTTATTTGTTAGGTAAGAATTTTGATAGAAGGCCATTCTGAAAAAAAATCCATTATGCAGACCTTTCTACCAGTATGAATTTTGAGGGAAGAATATGATTTTTTAATTGAAGAGAGTCGATCAGTTGACTCACGATGTGCAAACGTAGAATGAAGGTAGTGTTTACGATGCTGTATAGTGCTACCCTTCATCAAACTATGATGTATATGAATTTTCATAATAATTCATGAACTTTTATAATGTATACATTTTTTTCATAATAATCTCTAAAAGTTTAGGGTGCTGTATACTGCTAGGCTTCATATGATCATAATGTATATGATTTTTAATGATAATTAACAAACATATATAATGTATATGATTTTTCATAATAATATATGAACAGTTATAATGCATGTGATTTTTCATAATAATTAATGAATGTTAAGGCTCCTGTCTTCTGCCAGTCTATATCAGACCATAATGTTCATGATTTTTCATTAAAAATTTGAATGTTTATAACGTATATGATTTTTTATATCATTGTTAATTAACGTTTAGGCTCCTGTATACTGCTAGCCTATATCAGACCATAAAGTTCATGATTATTCAAAATGATTTATGAACATATGATTTTTACTAAATAATTCATGAACTTTTATAGTGTATATGATTTTTCTTAATGATTTATGAATGTTTTGGCCACTGCATACTGCCAGCCTTCATCAGACCTTAATGTATTATGATTTTTAATGATATATTTTCCACTAGCTCCTATGGAGAATCTCTTTAATTCCTCTTTTTTTTAAAGCAAAACTATCCCTATTTTTCTTCATTTTTGAAAGCATTCTCTATAGATTGTATTTCTAATTGTTTTGGAAACGGATTATGATTTCACATTTTGTTTTCTCTTTTTTTGCATAATGAACTTCAAATTCTAGATTTTTAAATCAATTGATACAAAGCTGTATTATATTGAAAGAATCCAAAGGCAAAGATTTATGCTTAGAAACTAAAGCCACTGTTTTCCCGCCTTTATAACAGAAAACTATTGCAACGGTAGATTTACTGATTGAAAAATTCTGAACATGCATGAAATTGCCCGCGGGTCTTAAAAGCAACCCTTTTCTCTGTTTCAATGAAGAGAGATATGTGATTTGAATCTGCTGGTTATTATCGAGAAAACATTATAAAATCAAAAGAGAAAAAATTATGAAAGTTATCTGCATAATGGTAAGAACCACATTGATCCCTTAAAAACTACTCCGTGCCCGAATTCCCCCGATCTCAGTGAAAGTTCTTGAATCAGCATTTTGATTTTTTCATTTCGCTTTTGTCTCCTATCATTTTCACCTGATGAGATATATGGAACACAAAGCATTTGGGGATTACGGAAAAATCAGAAGAATAAGACCCGTTGTAATTCCGCAGGCACTTTTATTTCAACCGCTAATAATACTTAATTCTGAATTGCTATGCCGGCATAATCTCAGTTATGAATAAATTTAGTACCTGCCAGCAAAAAACGTGCAAGAAATACTCAGGATCAGGCGCTTCTGCTCATGAATATTGATGTGTATTTTGATTTCTCGTTGTGGAACTTGGCGGGAATGTGCGGAGTCAGCCATTATTCCGCCATAAAGCACTTTACATTTATTTCAATTTTCGTGGGTATCAACGTGCGCAATGTGGCGCGATGTTTGCGCAGACTTTACGACTTAATCCCAAATACCGGTCTGCATTTTAGTTTAAGACCCAACAGCTACCATTCTGAAATAAATGATTAACATTGGGAAAATGCTCAGTGAAATGAGGTTACATTTTGCTTTCTTTCCAAGTAACCTCACGTGCAATGTGGTATGATGTTTGTGCAGACTTCAGAACTTAATCCCAAATACCGGTCTGCATTTTGGTTTAAGACCCAACAGCTACCATTCTGAAAGTTACAAGGGTACATGTATTCCCGTATTTTCCCTGAACCAAGAATGGGTATACGTTTCAGGAAAAATCACATGGTTTAATCCCCTTAACTTTTGCTGAGCTTGATTTTTGTGAAGATATTGGGAAGTTCATTTTGGTCATAGATGTAATTTTTTGGTCAAAAATATCATTTTTTGATTTTACAGTATATTGCCCAGCTTGATAGGATAGAATCTAATCATAATACAACAAAATATATGTAGCATGCATCCGAACAATGAAATGCCCATTTTTGTTAATTTTATATCCTAAAAAATAGGACTCGTGTGACTTTTAAAATGTGACATTTTTCTCTTATGTGCGTTCATTCACTCGTAACAATTTGGATCGTGCTGAGTTTTACATACAGGCTAGCCAGGGAGTTAATGAAGATGAGCTTTAAAATTTGATACTCGACACTCGATTAAAAAGTCATGCGACACTCATGAAGAGGTTAAAAACTTTGTTGTGTTTATTTGGATTCTCTTTTCGTTACTAGATATTATCTTTTGCTTATTGTTTCTGTTTCAAATATTGATACTAGACACTCAAATAAAAACTCATACCGGTACATGTGACATTTATGAAGGGGTAAAAACCTTTTTTTGGTGTATATATGGAATTCTCTTATCGTTACTAGAAATTATCTTTCACTTAATGATTCTGCTTTAGATAGCTTTTCTTCTTGGTTGCGGAAACTATTTCTCCTCCCAACCTCCAGTGATATTGCTTTTATAGATCAAAATTCAAAATAGTCCTTTCATAAACTTTAGTGACTTCAAGAGTCAATTGCCGCCACTTTTTATGAATAATTCATTTTCACCCAGTCATTTTTTCTTTCATCTTCTTTAAGATCCCCCCTTTTTTTCTCCTTCTTAGACCTTTATCTTAGCCTTATTTATTCGTGCCTTCAAAGTCTTCAATTACAAAAGCATTAATGCGGATAAATCTCAAAGTGCGTCGGATTCGGAGCTAAGAAATTTACATTTTGGGATTTAACCCATTATTTTTGTATCGACATGGAACCTAAAGATTTATATTCATGTTGATGTTGAGATAATTAGTATGCAAAGTGGGATGTATCAAGGAATTCAAAATAAAGTATTGACCCTTTTTTGTGATTTGCGGTGCAGATATTGGCTAAGATTATGAGCAACTTTGGTGAGATTAAAGTTTGGGGATGAAAGTTTCCTTGACACTTGAATGTTGGCAAAGAGAGAATAAACTGGCCTATTTTGTTTGAACTTTCACTTTTCGTGACGAAAGTCATTTAATATTCAAATTGTTGATCTCGAGGGTTTTTTACTTGCATTGTGAAATATACAGTATTGGCCTATAATAGGCCCCTTTGGCCTTTCCCGATCCAAACCCTATTTTGATAGTGATTACACTCTAAAAAAATATACCTACACTCTTAAAACAAACTAGTTAAAAATGACTAGAAAGGAGTTAGCTGGGATACAACTGGAATTCTAGTCAAATACGACCATATTTCTCGTTGGGTTTGACAGAGTTTCAGTCTTTTCTGACTGGAAACTGGGAAATTATTTTAGTAACAATATCAACATACCCTAACATCACAGCGCAGTAGCTCAGGCTATATCCATATAGTGACTATGCGATATAAAATATCTAATTATATATATATTTTTAAAATAAATAATGACTACACCTGTAGCTGACCATTTGTTTCCCAGCTACTAATCATATAATTATTCTTAAAAGAAGAGTCTACCCAAAGATAAGAAAATCAGACAAGTAATAAAAAAAGTTATGAATTTTTAAAGATCTGAAAAAATTGGTAAATCAGTGGAAATCTCCAGAGATGTTTCCAATTGTGGATCTAGATAATTATCATAAAGATATCCTCCAGTTAAAGTTTTGAGGAAATCATATTTTCGGGGAAAAAAGTAGCATTTTATAACATTGATATGAATGTAATAAATGGTCAGTTGTGCACCTATGACGTCATAAATTGCCAATTTGTCTAAATGAATAAACATTCATAACTGTCTTATTAGTTGTCCAGTTTTTCTCAAACTTTTTTTGTTCTGTTCATCTGAATTTTCTGCTTCTGTTGAAGAAACATTATTTTGGGGTAGACTCTCCTTTTAACTAGATTGTTTTATAGTGTAACATTTCAGAAGGCTGGTGAAGTGACAAGCTTTATAAATGGTAAATTTGTTTTCAAAGCACTTAAAGAAGAGCCTAACCCAAAGTAATATTTTTTTTAACAGGAGCAGAAAAAAACCTGGTGAGCAGAGCAGAGTTTGAAGAAAATCAAAGAAGTTATAAATAATGATAATAATAGATGCACTTTAAATAGCGCACGTATCCCCTCTGCTGAGTGCTCAAGGCACTTTACATTATTATTACCCTGGCTTTAGCCTGGCAGCCATTCACGGCGCACTTGGCATTTCAAAGAATAGATATTCCTGCCAGGTACCCATTCACCNGTATGACATCACAGATTATGCTAATTAGCTATATGCATGCCATTTCAAGGATGCCCAGCACAGTTGGAAATGATGACTTTGAAAATTCATAACTTTTGAATGGATTACCCAATTTGCTCAAATTTTCACAGTTTGATCATCTGATTTTTCTTCATTTACTGACCGTACATTATTGTCTGGGTGTAATTCCCCTTTAAGGTTATATTTTGCTTGCTTTTTAAGTAATATCACTACTAGAGGAGCCACTACATGTATTCACAAACGTGTTAGTCAGCTGATGTAGGAAGATGTCATTTTGACGAAGCAGCTACTAAAGCCACTTAGATTTAGTCGTCCTTCAAGAATTAGTTGGTCCAATTTTCCAAAACGATAACCATTTAATCCCTTTCCTTTTCATGATTCAGTGCAATATTCCAATGTATTTTTATCACAAAAGGAAGGTGTTTTATAACCTTGGTTTTCTGAAGTCTTTTAATTTATTACGAACCATAGAATTAGAGGATGACCCCCAACCCCCATCTAACACAACACATTATTTTTTTTACTCCCAACTGAAACTATATGTACAAGCTATAGGACTCGTGTGACTTTAAAAAAGTGACATGTTTCTCTTATATATGCATTCATTTTCCCGTAACACTTTGGATCACACTGATTTTTACGAATAGGCTGGCCAGGTAGTTAATGAAGATCAGCTTCAAATTTTTATACTAGACACTCTAATAAAAAGTTATGTGACTTTTGTGAAGGGGTTAAAAAGTTGGTTGTTTTGTTTATTTGGATTCTCTTATCATTACTAGAAATTATCTTTTGCTTAATGATTCTGCTTCAAATTTTGATACTAGACACTCAAATGAAAAGTCATGTAACTTTCGTGAAGGGGTTAAAAAGTTTGTTGTTGTGTTTATGTATTGGTTTCTTTTATCGTTGCAAGAAATTATCTTTCACTTCATGATTCTGCTTCAAATTTTGATACTTAACACTTGAATGAAAAGTAGTGTGACATTCATGAAGGGGCTTAAAACCTTTTTGTGGTGTATACACTGTATATAGGATTCTCTTATCGTTACTAGAAATTATCAATCACTTATTGATTCTGCTTCAAATTTTACTAGACACTCAAATAAAAAGTTATGTGACATTCGTGAAGGGGCATAAAACCTTTTTGTTGTGTTTGTATTGATTTCTCTTATCGTGACTAGAAAAGTATCTTTCGCTTCATGATTCTGCTTCAAATTTTGATACTAAACACTTGAATAAAAAGTCATGCGACACTCGTAAAGAGGTTAAAAAGCTTTGTTGTGTTTATTTGGACTCTCTTATCGTTACTAGATATTATCTTTCACTTAATGATTCTGCTTTAAATTTTTATACTAGACACTCGAATTAAACTCATGTGACATTCATGAAGGGGTTAAAACCTTTTTGGGGTGTATATATGGAATTCTCTTATCGTTACTAGAAATAATCTTTCACTTAATGATTCTGCTTCAAATTTTGATAACAGACACTCAAATAAAAAGTCATGTGACATTCCTGAAGGGGTTAAAACCTTTTTGTGGTGTATATATGGAATTCTCTCATCGTTACTAGAAATTATCTTTCACTTAATGATTCTGCTTTAGATAGCTTTTCGTCTTGGTTGAGGAAACTATTTCTCCTCCCAGCCTCCAGTGATATTGCTTTTATAGATCAAAATTCAAAATAGTCCTTTCATAAACTTTAGTGACTTCAAGAGTCAATTGCCGCCGCTTTTTATGAATTATTCATTGCACCCAGTCATTTTTTCTTTCATCTTCTTTAAGATCCCCCTTTTTTTTCCTTCTTAGACTTTTATCTTAGCCTTATTTATTCGTGCCTTCAAAGTCTTCAATTACAAAAGCATTAATGCGGATAAATCTCAAAGTGCGTCGGATTCGGAGCTAAGAAATTTACATTTTGGGATTTAACCCATTATTTTTGTATCGACATGGAACCTAAAGATTTATATTCATGTTGATGTTGAGATAATTAGTATGCAAAGTGGGATGTATCAAGGAATTCAAAATAAAGTATTGACCCTTTTTTGTGATTTGCGGTGCAGATATTGGCTAAGATTATGAGCAACTTTGGTGAGATTAAAGTTTGGGGATGAAAGTTTCCTTGACACTTGAATGTTGGCAAAGAGAGAATAAACTGGCCTATTTTGTTTGAACTTTCACTTTTCGTGACGAAAGTCATTTAATATTCAAATTGTTGATCTCGAGGGTTTTTTACTTGCATTGTGAAATATACAGTATTGGCCTATAATAGGCCCCTTTGGCCTTTCCCGATCCAAACCCTATTTTGATAGTGATTGCACTCTAAAAATATATACCTACACTCTTAAAACAAACTAGTTAAAAATGACTAGAAAGGAGTTAGCTGGGATACAACTGGAATTCTAGTCAAATACGACCATATTTCTCGTTGGGTTTGACAGAGTTTCAGTCTTTTCTGACTGGAAACTGGGAAATTATTTTAGTAACAATATCAACATACCCTAACATCACAGCGCAGTAGCTCAGGCTATATCCATATAGTGACTATGCGATATAAAATATCTAATTATATATATATTTTTAAAATAAATAATGACTACACCTGTAGCTGACCATTTGTTTCCCAGCTACTAATCATATAATTATTCTTAAAAGAAGAGTCTACCCAAAGATAAGAAAATCAGACAAGTAATAAAAAAAGTTATGAATTTTTAAAGATCTGAAAAAATTGGTAAATCAGTGGAAATCTCCAGAGATGTTTCCAATTGTGGATCTAGATAATTATCATAAAGATATCCTCCAGTTAAAGTTTTGAGGAAATCATATTTTCGGGGAAAAAAGTAGCATTTTATAACATTGATATGAATGTAATAAATGGTCAGTTGTGCACCTATGACGTCATAAATTGCCAATTTGTCTAAATGAATAAACATTCATAACTGTCTTATTAGTTGTCCAGTTTTTCTCAAACTTTTTTTGTTCTGTTCATCTGAATTTTCTGCTTCTGTTGAAGAAACATTATTTTGGGGTAGACTCTCCTTTTAACTAGATTGTTTTATAGTGTAACATTTCAGAAGGCTGGTGAAGTGACAAGCTTTATAAATGGTAAATTTGTTTTCAAAGCACTTAAAGAAGAGCCTAACCCAAAGTAATATTTTTTTTAACAGGAGCAGAAAAAAACCTGGTGAGCAGAGCAGAGTTTGAAGAAAATCAAAGAAGTTATAAATAATGATAATAATAGATGCACTTTAAATAGCGCACGTATCCCCTCTGCTGAGTGCTCAAGGCACTTTACATTATTATTACCCTGGCTTTAGCCTGGC
>BQKZ01001676.1:68984-80589 GCA_036244855.1 Temnopleurus reevesii
ACCCTGGCTTTAGCCCGGCAGCCATTCACGGCGCACTTGGCATTTCAAAGAATAGATATTCCTGCCAGGTACCCATTCACCTCACCTGGGTTGAGTGCAGCACAATGTGGATGAATTTCTTGCTGAAGGAAATTGATGCCATGGGTAGGATTCGAACCTAAAAAGGTTATGAATTCTTAAAGTCAGTCCGTCATGATCGACAGGACTTCCGGTTTCGAGCGCAAACGGACGGCGTGTTGCGTATTGGCAACAACGATATTTAAACATGTCCTTGCTTACGCACCTTGCCAAGCTCAGAAATTCGGAATACTTCGTACGACTTTCAGATTGTAGTCGTCGCGTGTATTTTGATTAGTCCTCTTTGGCTTTGATTGTTTCTAAAAACATGCGGAACACATACGTTTGCGACTACCGAGCTGTGAGCTAGCGAAATAAAGCTTGCTCACTGGCTATTCCAGGTAAAAAAAAAAGTCTGTGATTTTTCTGCTCGGGAATCCTCGCAATCAAAATGACAGCGACAGTTTGGCTCCTAACCGGAAGTCATGCCGATCATGATGGACTGACTTTAAAGATATCTGTTATTTTAATAAAAACTGGTGGAAAGGGATTGAAAAGATAACTCTGCATAAGTCAAATCTCTTAGGACCACCAGAATCTCTTTGATTTGGAGAAATTCAACGTACAAGACGTAAATTACACAAGTTGTGAATGATTTGTGCCAAAATACAGTCAAACCTGTCTATAAGGACTACCCAAGGGAGACAGAAAGTGTGGTCTTTAGATAGATAGATAGATAGATAGATAGATATATTTATTTATTCTGTTTCTTTCATTTTTTCATAACAAACAAAATAATTAAATGAACATGAATATATATCAATACATTTTTACCTTCTTTGAGCAGGTGGTCTCTATAGGGAGGTTTCATTTACACGTAAATTGTGCTCTAGAGTTGATTGTAATTTTCTTCATTTTAATTGATACATGCCCCTCTTAGGGGATGTTGTTCAAAAGTTGCAATTGATCGTAAAGCGCCAATCAGAATCATTGTTTCCTGTGTGTCTTGTTAGAAGCGCATACATGTAACATGCGCAAATGAAAATGTATGATACACTTCACAACTGATTTGCAGTTGACTTGCGATCGATTGCAACTTTTGAACAACACCCGCTTAGACATGTTGGATTCCGACTTAGTTGATTGTAATTTTCTTCATTTTAATTGATACATGACCCTCTTAGGGGATGTTGTTCAAAAGTTACAATTGATCGCAAGTTGCAGTTGATTGGAACACACCAATCAAAATAAATTTTTCATACACGTCTTGTTAAATGTGCATACTTGTGTGCGAAGGAAAATGCGCGTTACAATTTGCGAAGTTGCAGTTGATTTGCAGCTGATTTTGAGCAACACCTCCATAGATAGCGAAGACATTAAATACCATGTGGGACTGCTTCATCATAAACTGTCATGCTCATTATAGAGCCAGTTTTCTAATCTTCATTTACCCACCACTCAAAGCTAGCGTTATATATCTTTCAATTGGTACATTTAACATATCCATAAAGCCTTCAACATTCAGTCAAAAAATTGTAAAATTTCGCGAACATTTATTTCCCGTCATTAACGTAACTCCTGGATTATCTTTTCAATGTTTCCCCTTGCCAGAAAGCAGAGGTTAAGCTGGTGAACCTCTGTCTATTGCCAACTCAGAGATACTTAAGAGATTTATCTCTTGTCAAGTATTATTGTAAATCTTCCAATTGGTACATTTAACATATAACGTACATAAAGCCTTCAACATTCAGTAAAAATTGTTCAATTTTGCGAACATTTATTTCCCATCATTAACGAAACCGGGGATTATCTTTTCAAAGTTTCTCTTTGTCAGAAAGCAGAGGTTAAGTCCGCGAACCTATGTCTATTGCCAACTCAGAGATAATTAGAGATTTATCTCTTGTCAAGTATTATTGTAAATCTTTCAATTGGTTCATTTAACATATAATGTACATGTATTATAAAGACTTCAACATTCAGGAAAAATTGTTCAATTTTCCGAACATTTATTTCCCGTCATTAACGAAACCCGAATTATCTTTTTTAAGTTTCCCCTTGCCAGAAAGGAGAGGTTAAGCCACCGAACCTCTGTCTATTGCCAACTCAGATATAATTAGAGATTTATCTCTTGTCAAGTATTATTGTAAATCTTTCAATTGGTACATTTAACATATAATGTATTAAAAATACTTCAACATTCAGTAAAAATTGTTCAAATCTTTCAACTCGACCCTTCAGCACTTAACGATGCTCCGTTTGATGCCGTCTTAGATCGGCGGCCTCATTTGCTAAGCGTTGCTTCTCGCTTTTCTTTACTTACTCCTCGCCAAAGCACAATCAAAATGCATAGGATTCAATGTATAATTAAGACACAGAGTGATCTTCAGCGTTCTATTTTTATTCAACTTTGTAGGTTAAACCTCCTATGATGGTGATAATAAATAAAAGAAAGATTCGTCATCAATTTACATTTAGTCATTCTCCTTCTTTTATGATTTGATTTGATTTGATTTGATAGATTTTTCCATTTCATTACTACAATTTGTACTTCATAAGTTGACAACTACGAATATAACATTAAAAAATTCAATTGCATGATATTGATTAAACATAAATTAATATTGCTGTATGAAGTGTATTATGTTATAGAAATAGAGGGGCATGCAAAAAAGCAAGCCGTGTAATCCCATCTTACATTTAATGCCCCAGTCACATAGGACCCCGGAAGCAACACGATTCACCCCGACTCTTTGTCAATTCACAGTTCACTGCCTCAGAACAACGAGCCGGGGTGAATCGTGTTGCTTGCGGGGTCCTATGTGACCGGGGCTTAAGTCATATTATGAGATGCTACTTTGGAACAGAATGCTTAGTATAAATTATAAATTAGTGTAAATAATTACGATGATAAAGAAAAAATATAAAAGGATTGCATAAATATAAAAATAAGAGGATGAGGGAGAAGAGTTTATGTAAATTATTTTTTGAAAATAACAAGCCTGAGGAGCAACACAGCAACAAGTAATGTATGCAAACTTGATTCCAATTATCATAGTCTTATTGCTATGAAACGGTTTAAGGAATACCACGTAACTACGTTCAGTGGCAAGAAAAGCACATAATAAGTAAACCCGTCTATTGCAGCATTATTACCCTGGCTTTAGCAGTACAGCTATTAGGCGCAGAAGCTATTCAACCAAAGGAAATCTTATATATTGATCATGGTTTCTAAACTTCAAGGTTTCGTAATAGTTTTCGTAATGATGAGCAATTACACCGGGCTAAACTCTAAGTTCTTGATACCTAGGGGACTGTCAGAGTTTCTGAAAACTTTAAGGGGAACTTCACCCTGATATTGATGTGCATTCAGTGGATGAAGAAAAATACAATGGTCAATCTGTGAAAATTTGAGCAAAATCGGACAATCCATTCAAAAGCTATGAATTTTCAAAGTTTTGATTTACACCCCTCACAGGTTCCTCAAATTTGCAACGTACAGGCACAAAATGGCTGCCAATTAACATGGAGAACTCTCTATTCACTTTGTACACAGAATTTCACATTTACTTCTTTTTCTAGAGAAGTAGAGAAAATTGTACTTTTCTCTTCAAATATGTTATTGTCATTTTGATTCTGCATGCATTTTTGATGATATGCATTTTTTGATGATATATGGTCTACTTTTCTAGAAAAGGAAGAAAATGTGAAATTTTGTGTTCTAAGTGAATGGAGAGTTCTCCATGTTGGCAGTCATTTTGTTTGTGTATGTCACCAATTTAAGGAGTCCATCAGGGGTGGAAATCAAAACTTTGAAGATTCATAACTTTTTAATGGATTGTCAGATTTTGCTCAAATTTTCACAGATTGACCATCCACTGACAGAAGATCAATGTCTGGGTGAAGTTCCCCTTTAAGGTTTTAGCTCCAAGTGTGAACCCCACTACAGGGAATAATTTTATTTTTCACATTTGATTAGCAGTTTTAGACGAAGAGGAAACATTTTCAAAATTTTACCGTACACTTCTATGTGAAAAGTACATGTTCTAAGTCTATGTACAAAATACATATTTTGTTTAGCAATTCTTCTAAAACGCGTAACAAATTGCAATGCAATGCCAGGGAGATTATTCCTTGTACTATAGAAATTTGATTTCCTAATCATTGAATCTATCTCAAAAGATTGAATTTCAAAGAAGGAAATTAAGAACACAGAAAAGTAGAATAATCAACGAGTTGTCAGGATTTATCTTAATTCTTGAGTTGGAGGAGGAAAAACAGCCTGGAATCGACACGATCAAACAAAGATGAAAGACAATGCCGCGCTCATCCTAAAAAATTTATTACTGCTTTAGGGTAATACTCAGAAAATTAATTTTCACAAAATTAAGCAAAACTTGCGCTGAATGCTAAAAACTATGAATAATAATAATAATACATAACAGTTATTAGGCACTTAATACGGATGTTTCTTCGCACACAATATTCAAATTATCTGGTAAATTAAGAGGAGAAAAAGAGAAATAGAGAAAATGAACAAATGAATATTAGCCAAATGATTCTGAATTGTATAAAAGTAAAAAGCAACTAACGTTACAAAATGAATCTCCCGTAAGTTAACCTGTTGACTACTGAATTCTGTAATTCTCATAGACTTTGTGTAGGGACTACACACTTCCCATTGTCCATGGGTTAAATAATACCACTTCACTACCCTACAAATTCACTTGATTCAGAAATTTTTGAAAATAGATGAATATAAAATTTAGAGTAAGGGTTCAACATGATTCTTCTCAAAAAAAGTATGTAGAATCCATAAAGCAATGCTATACTCAAGCGAAAACTCTACATTTTGTTGACTTTTCTCAAGAAAGAAGAAAATGCATAGAATTCCATCAATGTTGCCAATTGCACGGATCTCCATCAGCTTCAGGGATCATCATATCTCTGTGACTGTAAAAATTTGTAGCTTTTGAACGGGGTGTACGATTTTGCTCAAATTTTGTTCATCTGACTTTTCTTAATTCAATGACAGCACAACAATTCAAGGAATTGGCTTCCCTTTAATTGTATGCAAATTTAAGCAATATTTGCCTGTACTTCCTTTCAGTTAAGAATGTGATTTTTTTATATAACAGATTTTGTGCAAGAAAAAAGAATAAAGAATCATATAATATTTGAAAATTTAGAATAATAATAATAATAATAATGGTGGCTACTTGTATAGCGCACAGGTCCACCTTATCGGTGCTCATGACGCTGAAAGCTTTACACTCACTATTACCCGGCTCTAGCTGGCAACCATTACGGCGCTCCACATTACAAGGAATTTCTTCCTGCCGTCCCCATCTGCCTCACCTGGGTTGAGTGCAGCACAATGTGGATGAATTTCTTGCTGAAGGAAATTGACGCCATAGATGGGATTCGAACCTACGACCCTCGGGTTGAAAGGCGAGAGTCAGAACCACTACACTACGGCAGAAATCAAAGAACCGAAAAAAGATCAAGCGTGGATGACTTTGTTATTTTATGGTTCCTGAATATGTAAAAAAAAAAATGGCATAGCAGAAAATGTTTTTTCTGAAGTGTTTCATGTCCCGTTTCATCTTCCTTTTCTCCTTTTTCATTTCACCCATTTCCTTTCAAATAGACACGCACAAAAACCTAATGTGCTGAGAATACTAAGCGATAAGTTCATATTTATAATTTGAAATCTTGGCTACAGCATTTATTTCTATACTAAAATGGTTCTTATGAAAATCTTTTTCAAAGAATTTACAAAGAAATACCATTCTCATATTCCTGAAAAAAAATCTCTTCACCGCGGCATGACTCAAACTTTGTGCGAGTTTTCGAGCCTTGGAGGTTATGGATTATTCCGTGTTCGCATTGAGGTTTCTAATGTTTACAAGGTAGTAATAGGATTGTGCCAAAGACGTTTAAATGAACGAATTATGAAATAAGCGTCTTAAAGAATGAAAGAAAGCAATAAAGACATGAAAAGGAAAAGTTAGAAGCAAAGAAATTTGAAAGGAGAACCAAGGGAATGGGGGAAATCCGTCTTTCTTTTCTCCACCGGAGGAACTTAACTCTCTGGAATACCTTAATCTGCCTTCGGAGTCAAGAGGGGAACAATTATCTTTTCAACTGGTGGAAATTGCATGTTTTCATTAAATTGCACTTTTCAGATGCACTCTCTCAAAGAGATTTTGTGGAACATGGCGGTATGAATGGGGAGGGGAGAATAGCGGAACGCGCTCAAACTGACGCAACGCGGCGGTAAATACCGCTGAAAGAGGTCGGTTCGGGAGATGCGATGTGGCGGACGGAGGATGGAGAAGATGCGATGGAGATGAATTGTTACAGTAGCCTTTCGGAGTGGACCCCCTGCTACACTGAGAGCTATTCATGTCGGCTTGTAGGAGGAGAATACTTCACTCGCCCGCCTTCCTCCGTTCTTATTTACCCCCCACCCTATTCACTGCCAAAGCAATGCCACGGTCGGGGGAAGATGCCTGCCGCTGGGTTGCCACGGCAACGGACCAGCATTGGACAAACGAGCCATTGATTTCGGTGTCCGTCGGCCACGAAAGTGCGGGCACTTGTACTCTGCCCATTGTCACGCGATCACAATGAGGGAAAATGAAAAAAAGGGAAAGGAATGAAGAAAAGAAGCAAAAAAGAAAGATGCAAAGAGCAAATAATAGAAGAAAAAGATGCAGAATTAAGAAAAAATGTGAATATGAAAAAATATGAATGGAATAAAAAGCTACAGGTATGAAAAAACACCAAGACATTTCAACCTTTAGAAAATTCCCCTTTCAGAACAAAATCGTCTGCGATCAACGCAAAGAATATCTTGGAAAAGAATCTAGAAAATTGTATGGGGTATACTGTTGGGCTTTTGTGATCTCTAAACTCATGCTTCGTGAAAGAAATGAGAGCTAAGCATCTCTATTTACTGTCATCAAAACAGAATGTAGCCGAAATATGAATGCTAAGGTTAACCCGAGTTGTAATGAAATATATCATTCCCACTGACTTTGTATGTCAAGATTTGACATGGTTCCGTTATACACAGTGTATCAATAAAAACTTTACACATTTAAAATGTCTTTCAAAAAAAGATTTTAATACTATTATCAAATCATTTTCATAGTTATAGTCACTCTATGATCCTATCTGTCAGATACCATTTACAGAATCAATATTCATTCATGTTTGGGTGAATAATAATAATGATATTGAACGGGTTATATATAGTGCTGATCAACTCTTCATGAGAATTCCCCAAACGCTCTACAATCACAGCATTATTACCCTTGCTTTAGCAGCTAGTGCAGCTATTAGGCGCATATAAGCCTTTTCAAGGAATAAATTGATACTAGGTACCCACCAACTGCTTATATCCAGGATGTCAAAAACACCTTCGTCAAAATGGTCCTGAATCAATCTAAAACAATTCTTTCGAACAATTACTCTCATTCAGAGAAATTTCTGTTAGCCATTGATTAATGGGGATTTTATGCTATTTTGCAAGAGTTTCTTTCAAGTTTTATTGATCTTACTCATGCATGCGTTGATCAGAATCGACAATTACATCAACTACTATCAATAACTATCACAAATTCATCTTCAATTCACGACGCTGTGAATTTATTTTGAAAGGAAGCAATCGTCATGTTCGCTCATTTTGACGCAAGGCATTTTTCATAAGTGGGACATAAACAGACAGTGCTCAGCCATGCGTGAATCAAATTAATTTTGTCGATGGCACATTAAAGGTGAGGCTACCTGTATTAGGTATCCATAAACATGAAAATATATATTCTGAAAATATTTGAAGCTGAATTTAGGATGGACTTTTCAAAACTGTGAAATTTTTGTTATACACTCTGTAGAGATCAGCTTAAATGCTTGTCAAATGTTATCACAATATGGACAAGAAAGTAAGCCTTGGAATTTGCCTGCATGACTCATATATGTGACATTGTGACATTATTAGAACCATCAGAATGATAATATAAGTGGCTTTATAGAGACATTGTATTCATTTAAAAATTCTCAACCGCTAGATTTTAAATGCTATCTAAATGGTTGATGGTGTACATAATTTTTTTTTTTTTTACTTAGCTGTGAAAGTGTTAGGCTTCATAATCAATGTTTAATGCGTTAAAAAAATTAAATATATCACCTACATACTATTATTATTATTATTTATTCGGCAAATTCAAAACAAAACAATTACAGTATAGGTAAAGGATACAAGGATAAAAGAACTAGGTAAATGAATAATTAAATAAAACCAGCAGTTGGTTTTAGAGGGCTGCTGGGGCATGGAAAAGGAGAACTTAATCTCCATAACCCGCAGGTTTTCCATCCCAACCCTCTCAAAGCAAGTGCTGGTGAAGACACGTAAATACAGAGATTAATATAGAATACATTAAGAATACAATGTGAGCAGTATGATTTATCCAAATGACTATTTAAATGTTCTTTTTGAGGAATTGCTAAGTATTGGAAATGATAATAGATTTATTAAACGCATATTATGAATTCTTATCGAAATATTAAATAGGTTTAGCAAAATATATACGCACACTGGGCAATAATTAAGCAATAGTGAATGCTTAATTTCTTGAAATTCATTAAAATGTGGTAAATATGAAACAGATATGATCTGTGACACACATTTGAAATTAAGGCATAAATTGTACTCGTTGTAACAGACATGACAAAGTCGATAAATAGCCCAACTTTGAGACTTCTTTTCACCAATGTAATAGTAAGAAACAGATAGAATCTGTGAAAAACATGTTGAATTTGAAGAAGATTTTGTCAAGACATGCACTCGTTAGCGTAACAGACATTACAAAACAGTTGAAAAGCCCAACCTCGAGACTTCTTTTCAACAAATTGAATGTAAACGTAAGAAACAGATAGAATTCGTGTAACACATATTTCAAGACAATTTTATCAAGAATTGCACTTAATGTTAGCGTAACGGTCATAACAAAACCGTGGAATAGTCCAATCTTGAGACTTCTTTTCACCTATGTAAACATAAGAAACAGATAGAATTCGTGTAACACATATATCAAGACAATTTTATCAAGAATTGCACTTAATGTTAGCGTAACGGTCATAACAAAACCGTGGAATAGTCCAATCTTGAGACTTCTTTTCACCTATGTAAACGAAGAAACAGATAGAATAGGTGAAACACATTGAATTTCAAGAAAATTTCATCGATAAATGCACTTGTTTTCAGCGTAACGGACATGGCAAATCTGTGGAATAGTCCAATCTTGAGACTTCTTTTCAACAAACTGAATGTAATCATAAGAAACAGATAAAATATGCGACACACATTGAATTTCAAGACAATTTTATCAAGACATGCACTCGTCGTTAGCGTAACGGGCGTGACCTACATAAACAGATAAAATACGTTAAAAATATGTTGAATTTTAGGAAAATTTCATGAAGAATTGCACTCAATGTTAGCGTAACGCACATTACAAAGCAGTTGAAAAGCCCAACCTCTAGACTTCTTTTCAACAAATTGAATGTAGTCATAAGAAACAGATAGAATATGTGACACACATTGAATTTCAAGAAAATTTCATCAATAAATGCATTTGCTGTTTGTGTAATGGGCATGACAAGCCGTGGAAAAGCCCATTCTTAAGTATTTTTTTTCAACAATATAAACTCTTATAGCGGTTATGAGGCTTGAATCAGTAACCTTCACATTTCTGGTCAAGAAAATCAATCAATCCGTCTCCATACTTCATTTCAAAAGTAATGAATACCTGAAAATAGAAATATAGAAATAGAAATATGTTAGATATGAAAAAGCAAGGACACAAATTCGTCTTTCAAAGACAACAATTTACCCGCGGAATGAATATGAAATTGAATTGAAATTGAATTGAAATTTAACCATAAAAGAGGAAAGGAAGGAGGAAACACTGGACGCAGAATGCGGCAGAATAGACCGTGAATGGCATTGCATTAAATTATGATTATTTCTATAATTACCTCTCAAAGTTGAATTCTGAAGAATGCGTTTAATGAAAGAATGGTTAAGTATGTCTGGTATAGTGCGGAACCAACCGTTTGAATGATGCGATCTGTAATTTGAATACCACGCCACAATATATGATGAATTCCTTTTCAAACACACAATAAGGGTAAATATAATAGATATAAAACGTGCCATTTGTGGACTATACTCTGCTTGCGGTAAATAGTTTCATATAATCATTTTGCGCATCAAGGACATATTTTTTAATAGAACTTTCTGTCGTCAATAGATTCTGAATGGAAAGTGCACAAAAAGATGCATAAAATGAGCATGCTTTTTTAAATCACTCGAAGGAGATATAAAGATGAATTCAATTTTGGAAGCCAGCGATGTGAGTTTCTATTCTGAACATTTATGCCACGTTTAAGTTCTTTGAAAGAAGCAAAGAAAGGATGAATTTTGTTTTGCTCTGGCACAGAATTCATTATTTCTTCTCTTCAGTCTCGTTGTTTGTTTGACAATGACAACAAGGGAGGGTTTAAAATTCAAAGTTGGTTTGCGATCGGCGGTGAATAGAATTGGATCTCGCGTGGTTGTAAGTTACAGGAGGAAGAATGCATGATGGGTCGTAAATACACCGGCGTGAATTGAAAAACGGCCGCCACTGACGTCAAGAAATTAAACACCAAACAAATTAGGGACATCGTCAGGCTCTGGTGCGGGGCAAAAGGGGGCTGCTTTCCTCGTGTTGGTTTGTGAAATGAATACAGGTGTAATTGAGCAAATCGGGAGGAAGAATCGGAGGAGGAATTGGGAGAAGAATCGGGAGGAAGTTATATATCGCCCTCGCTCATTGATCGGCCCCCGGCCGGCGGCACAATAGCAGTGAGGGGAATTTGTTTTGAGTTTGAAGACAGGGAGGGAACACAGACGGTTTCTGACAGAAACGGAGCAATGCATGGATTTAGAGCAGAGATGAAGAGAGGGAGGAGGGGTGTATTAGGCTAGACGGAAGAAATGATGGGGTTAAGAAATTGGCATGAAAGAGAGTTGATACCTGAGATGATATAGATTGGAGATGAAAGAACGATGAGGATGATGAATTTAGATCAATTAGAGAAGGATGGATGAGGTATGAGAATGAGAGAGAAATGTGATGGGGAGCTGGACTCTGAGGGATATTTTTCATTGATAATGAAGATGGAAGAGGTGCTCTATAATTGTTAATTCATTGATTACAATGGCGATGGTGAAAAGTGATGATGAGGAGGATGATGATGATGGTGGAGATGATGATAATGATGAGGATGATGATGGTGATGGTGATGGTGGTGGTGGTTGTGTTGGTGGTGAAAGTGATGATATTGAAAGTGAAGATGATGATGTTGTTGATGATGACGTCATTGGAAATGATGATGATGATGATGATGATGGTGATAATGATGATATGGATGATAATGAAGATGAGGATAATGATGTTAATGATGACAATGATGATGTTGATGATGGTAATGTTGATAA
>BQKZ01001677.1:42992-76553 GCA_036244855.1 Temnopleurus reevesii
TATGCTATGATCTTGAAATGTGTATAGAAACTATATGTCATGGTATATATCCCCAAAATTCACATTTCTTTAATCTTTACCAAAACTATACATGGGCTTTAAAGAGTGGTGTTCCTGAATAATACTATTTGGAACTAAATGCTTGTGAACATACTTTATAACCTTTAGTGCACTAAACTTGAAAATTACATAGTAAAATAATATTATAAACTGATTGGTATATCAACTTGGTTTACTGCGGATGTAGTAGAATAGAGGGAAGAAAAAAAGAAATAAATAAAATAATTAACATTAAATCTATTTTTGCATGACAGTTGAAACAAACTGCAAAATATATTGAAAATGTAATTAAAAAATACATCATAAAGAAAGGGGCAAAATTGTGAGTTTATGAATTTGTGAACTTACAAGATATCATTTTCAACACAGATGTAGTATAACAAAGTTTAATCTAGCATATTCCTAGTCCTTACCACACTAGGGAAAATGCTAGGAAGAATTCTTGAATGAAACACTCAAAAAGATTCACTGAAACGACCTAGATCAAAGATAAAGACTGTATTCAAAGGAATCAAATGTTTGACGAAGTGACAGTTTTATGATAACTATTTCTTGTAAATTATTGATGATTTAAAAGATTGTTCAATTCTCGGAGTAATAAATATTTCTAGATTGATAACACATCCACCTGATAAGTTGAGTGATCTCCTTCAAACAACTTAAGGGGAATGATGGGGAGCCATCTCAGTCCATCCTGTCTAAAATCACCACCCAGAGGAAAGAGGAAAAGTCACTACGAGCAGGGGTGGGCAGATGGATGAAAAGGGCAAGTTTGAATTCCTTTGAAAGTCTCTTTATTCTGCTTTCTCATGTAGATCTCAACCATTCCTCTTCATCCAGCCAAGATATTTTAGAGCAAAGAGGATTTACAGCTGTACTGATACAATAAATTTTTGGCTTGCTCCTTTAAATCGAAGGGGTGCATGGAGGACAATCAACGAGGGGGGAAGACCAACACATGTGACATCATCATCATCATCTAATTGTTACCAGCTGCAGCCATGGCAGCAGTACTTTGTTTGCAATCAACTTTAGTCCTGTCAGCATTCAACACCACACTCAGCTCAGTCAGGAATGATATACACTCTTCAGTGCTCTGGAAAGCCAGACTGCTAGCCACATACTCTACCGCTACCATGGGACGGAAACTACACCATAAACCATTCATTGAAGCAGCCATGGTAGGTGGATAGAGGAGGGAAGAGGAAGAGAAACAACATGTTAGAGAAATCCATTTGTTGTGATAAAAATAATTGATCATTTCATTTATGCAATATAGACACATCAAGTTCTGCGGAATAGGGAATGTTCTTATCCATCCATGGATAGGCATTGAACACTAAACCACAAAGAAAGTTTCTTACACGTCATACTCGATTGATATAAATTCATGCCATTAAGAAAAACCTGTTGTGCAGAATCCTGTCTTGGATTAATAGGATGTTGCATATATCTATTGACATTTTAAATGTAAGTTCATGAAAGAATAATGTCTCCTGCAACACCTGCCCTGAACTCATACTAGGCCATTCTTTATTAGGTTAGGCCAATTTTCCAATATAAATGAGTTTTTACATCTTTTGAACATAAACCAAGCTAAGAATATGTAAGTTTATGTTAAACTGAACTTTTTGACTAATTTTTCCTCAATCCATGCAGGGAATGATTTTACTTATCACTTTTCATTAGCAGTTTTAGACATTGAGGAAACTTTTCCAATTCTTTAATATACAGTTCTATGTGAAAAAGTTGCTACACAAAATATATTTGGGATAGCAATCGTGCTAAAATGCAGAGCAAATTGCGATGCGATACCAGGAAAATTATTCCCTGAATCAGGTAAGGCATATTTTCCAAAATAAATTAGTATCTTTTTGAACATATATTAAAGCAAGAATATGAAAGTTGATGTAAACTTTTTGACTGATATTTTCCTAAATACATGGAATGACTGAATAGATCCCTAAAGGATTCTACACATCAGGATTTATCTCAACCCCCTACGGATGCATTTGTTCACTTCTACTATTATCATTAGCATTTCATTCCTTCAATATCATCAATACTTACCTATTGTAATGGACTGTAAAGGAAGATGTATTACTACCATTCTTATAATCATTAACATTATTTAATATTATTGCTTCATTCTTAATCTATATAAAGTATGATAAAATTTTACTTGATCAAATTCATAGATTAAAGCAAATACTTAGCTCCATACTCACCACTCCTAAAATCAAATATCAAAGTGGTTAGCAAAATTCAAGACAAATAAGGTGAAATATTTACTGTATGCTTTACACAGTTAAAGATACCAATCTTCCAAAATATGCATGAGATTAAAAAATCAAAATGCCAATCATTAAGCAACTGAACCAATTTGTTTCAAAGGAGACTGTGTGTGGTAACATGAGTTCTATGTTCATGATAACATATTTTTCTGGGCTGTTTTGTTATTCACATTTCAAAATCTACCCTCTTGCATATTCTTGAATGTTGGTATCTTACAGTTCAATCCAATTGGCCACCCAAACATATCAACAGTTATTTATTTATGAATTATATGTGTGTTGCATTTCATCATTTTTGCAGAAAAATTCAACACCTATGGTGCATACAAACATAATTTTTTTCCTTTGGGTTGTGCAATGTCAAGAGTATGTAAATAGAAGCAATTCAACTTTTTTTTTTATTTGAAAAGAAAATTTGAAAATACAGCAATGAGATCAAGGAATTTTGAGCAAAATGGCCAAAAAATAAGGTAAAAATTGGCTTGACCTTTTCTTTGGCAAAATGAAATGCTGAGAATTCTTGACTTTTTCAAAGATTTTATGTACATCTCGAAGTGTAGAAATTAATTTGTTATACATGCAATTGTCATAATCATCCTCATCATTGTCATTGTTGTCAGCATCATTATCATCATCATCATCATCATCATCATCATCATCATTGTCACCATCATCATCATCATCATCATCATCATCATCATCATCATCACCATGTTAGCATGAACAAGAAGAAAAGGAGAGTACACATACGCTTTGATAATGGTCTTGATGGCTGCCTTCCGCTCACGAGCTAGAAACATATCAATAACATAAGAACCCATTCGTGGGGCAGTACGATAAAGCTTGAAAAACTTGTGATAATCAGACA
Source organism: Temnopleurus reevesii (assembly GCA_036244855.1). Lineage (NCBI taxonomy): Eukaryota > Metazoa > Echinodermata > Echinoidea > Temnopleuroida > Temnopleuridae > Temnopleurus > Temnopleurus reevesii. The sequence goes on from BQKZ01001677.1 coordinate 46,215, forward strand.
TAGCCCATGCAGAGCGTAACGCTAGGGCATGTTTTACCATTGGGTCCTTCCTGGAGTCTGCTTGCAGGGTTGCTAGGGCAGTGTTCATTTCTGGTGGGTGAAAGCAAGTCAAGGCAATTTGACATTTTCCAAGATGCATTGTGCTTGTAATCATGTTCAGTAGGCATAGTAAACAAGCCTATTGAGAGTCTTGCAACAATCTACATTATTATACATTTTATTTATTGTAAATCACGCAAGGCTCATATTTCATACTGGATCCATGAGGAATTAAAGTTATATTGACCTCATTGGAGACATTGCCCTGCGATGTTTTGATACAGATAAACCCCAGTTTTATCATAGAGATATCAACCCATATCAATTCATTCTCATGATACATCAACCAAGGGCTGTCTCATAAAGTTATGCATGACTCTATGTGTGAGTATTTACCATTTCTCAAGTTGCTAAATGATTGTGGTTATCATCAAGTGCAGGAGGGGTCATCAGTCATGTGAACATTCATGTGTGGCTTTCTGAAACACGCACATTGATGTATCATGATAAGTGTATCTTCACAATTTCAATTCCTTATGGATCTTATTCAAAATCCGGTTGTGTTTGACTACAGCACAAAGATGAATGTCTCTTTCGTAAAAGATGTTCTTTTCAAAGGATACCCATAGTGTTCTCCATACAGATGTAGTATAGTATATGGTATGCCTGGAACTCATGTACATTGCCCGGATTACCTTCACCATAGAGAGCTTTCAACTGAGTTTGACACTGATTGAATTCTGGAACATCACCCTGCAAAATCAAATTTTACCAAATTCGAATCTGTTAGTTAAATTGGAGGTTGTACATGCGAGCACCTCATTTGGTGTCGTTTTTACCTCAAATTTTGCATCCCCTAAATCTGACCAGAACCCCCCAAAGGTGTGCGCATATTGGAACTTCCACATCTCAAAGTATCCAAATTAGCAAAAATAGTTCTTAGATCATTTCAGCTAATATAGTTTTACAATAATACCCAGGTATGAGGACCTGTGACATTGCAAAATAGCAACTGATTCCATCTGTATTTTGATTCATAATAGTTTTGATTCATCTTTTTGCCTAACACATAAAGCTTTGATTTAGTTCAAAGTCTAATATTATCTTTATTCTCTTACTTAAATGGCCATCAACACTGGACAGCTGTTTGCAAAATTCAGCAGTTGTCGTGTGGAAGTCTTCCTTTCCTTGAGAAATGCTTTTTTTTAATGGCAGATGGTAAAAACACTAAATTGAGGTATAATGGGTTATCCAAACCAGATTTCAAAGAACATATATCAAAATGCACATTTACTATTATGTAAACCAACAGATTTATATAAAGCAACATAGTAAGAAACACAAGGAAGGCAAGTCAATATGGAATTTTCTCTTACCTTCTCAAGAGCTATCCTGCCATGTGTTTCATACACTTCCACTGAGAAATCATTCCTAATGCATTGAATCTGTATCAAAATAAAACAAAAGATACAATAAAAAATAAGTATTTAAGCATATAAGCATATATAAGCAAATACAAGCAATGATTGGGGAAACCAATGATATAACAAGTAAAAAACAGATAAGAAATGATGGAAGTAGAAGAAGTTGTGCTTACCGTTAAATCTTGCCTGATAGATTTGAGTTGTTCACAAACAAAGCGGTAGTCATGTTTCTCTTTCCAACGCTCTTTGACTTTAACAAGTGACTTGCGAAGGACAGAGATGGGTCGAACCTGAGATGGATCAGGGGCCTAATTAAAAAAATAGTTGTGAGCAGAAAAAGATATCAATTAGAAAAATATTATGAGTTACACACATGTTCCATTGAGCATTTTGAGTTATAAAAACACAAAGAGAGAGCCATTCATTGTGAATGCACTATACAAGAACACAGTAAGATCTCTTAGTAAAAACTTATGTGATACAATAGGAGAGTACTCCAGAGTAACTGGAGAGGAGGTGAAATAAACGTTTTTTGAACTTCAACAGGTTTGAGAAGCAAAAACAAGTTTGGAACATAGCAATCAAATAAATTACAAGCACTCTGTCCATTCCAAGCATTAATCTCAAATCTTGACAAATTAAAAAAAAAAAACTTTATAACTTACCATGTTTACATTTAGTTCGCACAAAAAGACACTAAAACTAACTTCACATGCAATATCATATGTTATCATCATCATTAACTAACTAAATTGGGATTTTAAGGCGTTTATCATTCAATAATGAATATTTACGCCAAATTGGAAAAACTACAAAAAAAAAGTACCCCTGTTACTTCCTCAAAATAACTCAAAATAATAAAATAACCTAGTAGGGTATCTCATGACGGCTCAAATTCCTTATTCTGTACAAATTGATGAATGAATGAAATTCATCCTAATACAAAGACTGGGTAGCAAACTTACAGTTGTGAGTCTGAGGTACTGTTTCCATTCATCTTGGCTGGTTCCTACAATGGGTTCCATGGACCACTCCACGTCATCACCATCACCGGTCTAAAAGCAAGCATGAATATATTCATCACCAGTGAAGCAAATACATGGGGCTATGAGCGATTTAACCTTCATGACAGTCAAAATAGTCCTAAGAAATTCTCAAAACTCAATGGTTTGAGGTAACCTTTTTGTCCAAACTTGCTCAAATAAAATTCTTTAATAAGTGGTTAAAATACGTCACTCCGTATGGTGTTTTAATCTTTCTTTTCTCATAAATTTGGAAGGGTCACGACTTTAAACTACTGTGGTAAGGGACTTAAGAAATATTGACGCAGTGCACTGCATTGTTAGTTGTGCAAGATTTGACTGCAGAGCTATAAATTACTGCTGATGCATTAGCAAAGAGCTTGTCTGCATGATATGAAGCAGCCCCTTCAATGAGCAAATTAGCCCTAAATTATTCATCGGTAGCCCCAATACAAAGAAAAAGTAGCCCCTAAAAAAAGTAATTAATTCATACTCTATTAATTTATGTATTGCCAATAAAGTTTACCGAGGAACATTTATACTACTACATTGCACAATGCTTATGCTTTAACAATTGCTCTGTTGGTCCGATTTGCTTAAATTGTGAGACAATTTATTACAGGAATGAGAGCTTAATTTTAATAAAATTCTTGTTTTCTCATGATTACAGGTTTCAAAGACGGAACATTGATTAAACAAGAAGAGAAAACCAAATGAAAAGAGGTGAGAATCTCAATAATTCCTTACCAAATCTTCATTGATCTGAAGTGAGAGTTTCTGAGTGCGTTGTTTCTTGCCTCCTCCTCCTGATGTACTGTCTTCCTCTCCTAACATGTCTTGAAAACGTGCAGCTCGCTTCTGCATTCACATTGAACGCTCTTTGTCATCCCCATACTCCAGTTTACCAACATTCCTAGCAAAACACAATCAAACAAGACTCTCCTATGATTGAGGATTACATAAGGGTTGCACAATAATTGTGAAGGGGTATAAGTTAGAAGAATTGTATGATCACATTTGCCATGAATAACCATTAATTCATGTTCATTATGTTTGTTATTTGAAATGTTATTGAAAGTGTACTAATAGTTCAAAAACCTTGCAATATAATAAAGCAAAAACAAATGATGCCATAATGAAGCAGTTTATACTTTTTGTGTACACATAATGGTCGAAAAAAAAAGCCATTTTATACTTACTTATTCTTTCCTTTCTGTCCTTTCTTCCCTGGTGTTCTTTCATCTCTTCTATTAGCGTCTGTGTCTTCATTCTTCTTTCCCCGACCTCTCCCTCTGCCCCTCCCACGACCTCTACCCCTATCCCTCCTCTCACTAGAAAGTGAAAGGTAATCCTTCTCATGGCTTCGTGGACTTCTGTCTCGATCCCTGAAAGGAGAAACGGTCCATTCAATTTGCTACAATTTATCAAGACAATGAATAACGTTGTGTAGCTTTAATATGGACATAATTTCAAAAGATATTGACAATCATTACTTTGCAATTTGGGGTTTTGTGCCCTTCGATAAGGACACTTTAGGTGGGTATATGATATTGGGTCATGCCAATTTTCCCCCTTTCCTATTGCATTAACATAATGGAGATCAATCTGAGCATTCATCACTCCAGTTAAATCAATTCATAAAATCCTTTGATAAAACCAACATTCCATGTTATATGCATTATTCATAAGTGAATAAGGCACAATATACAAATAAAACTATAGAAGTTGAATCGCGGTACAATAAATTGTGGCTTATTTGGATGACATTCAACAATGCAACTGAATAAATCATGACCCGCCTGCATGATCGGGGCATGCGAAATGGAGGAGTTAAAACGTAATTAGGGAAAGCACTAATTCTGAATACTGACTTACTCTCTGTATCTCCTATTCCTCCTATGTGAACGTGAGGATGGAGACCTGCTGCGACCAGGGCTTCTTGATCTAGACCTGGAACTGGATCTTGATCTAGACCGGCTATAAGACCTGGAGCTGTCACTATCACTACTGTAGTCCCTCGAGAATCCAAAGATCTTACGACCATGACGACCCTTNTGAGGTCTTTAAACATTTTATTTAATATTTATGAAAAGAAAAATGACTTAAAAACAAAGAAAAACAAAAGAAATTGTCGGAACCTAGCTGTGTCTTCTGTTCGAGATGCACAGGAGAGAGCAAAATCAAGTGAAATATCATAAATTATGACTATTTCCAAGCATTTTGTGCCGATTTGGAGCTGAAAAACTGAAATTATTCGAAAAACCATGCCTTTTGTTTAATGGTTGCCATATGGCAACATGAATTACGAGATAATAATAAAAATGGTACCATAACGTCCGCAATAAACTTTGAGAAAAAGTCACAAAATTTTAACGCAATCGGACCGAAGATGTAGGAGTGGTTCACGATTATGTGGTAGGGGGCACATTATTTGTGCCCGGTCCCTTGGGCTTTTTAGGGTTAGGCCTAAGCATATAGATACTAGTTATATATCTCCATGAGGATGGGACGGCAAAATCAATATGAAAATAATTTAACATATCACATGAAACAAGGTGCAAAAGCGAACATGTGATTGTGCAAACACAATTTTGACAAGTAACTTCAATGACAAAAAAATCAGAATTGTCGCCAGGATTCGAACTTGGACGGCGGGATTTATAGTCATGGGTACGTGTTAACCGTTGCGCCACTAGACCTGTAGACGCTGTTCGTTGAAACATAAATTTGTAATAAACATATTATATGTTCACGTATTGGCACGGATATGGTTATATTAAAAGACGAGACGAGAGAAGCCTTGAAGTTGTGCATTAATGCTAATCTTGTTTTTATTAAAACGTCCCAATTTTCAGAACTTGTTTTGTTTTCCCCTGAAGGAGAGGGCAGGTTGCCCCCGAAAACTTGGGATGTTCTAATAAAAACAAGATTGGCATTAATGCACACCTTCAAGGCTTCTCTCGTCTCGTCTTTTAGATTTGTAATATATATCTTTAGGGGGGGGGGGGGGGGTGTGGCGAAATCGACATGAAAATGGTTCAACATATGTGTTCATGATAATGCCTAAGTCCATACAAAAGAAACTTCCGTTCATCTTATTCTGCTGAAATATGTCAAATAGGCGTCGCACAATGAATAGTGAGGGAACTTTATTTTGCGTGTATCTATTGTGAATGCTTGATTGAAGTTTGTTTTACTCCGTTCAAAAACCATTGACCCGTCCGTTCACAAGCATCTGTATATTCTCGTCCATATACACATTCAACATTCTATCCACACCCGGCATCTCTGTCCCTCCACACACACACACACACACACACACACACACACACATACACTTCCCTCGCACTCTCTTCTACCATCATCTTTCCAGATGTCTTTTTTTTTCAAACTTCGCAAATCCCCTCCAACTCCCCCCGGCCCATCATCTGTATTTCCCCATATCCCTTCACTATCTATTGGTACAGCCTGATCTTTATACTTTTCTCTGCACCCCTCCCCCCTCATTCATTCATACAAACACACACACACACACACACACATACCCATCCGGATCCACTCACACACTATAATGCTAGAATACCGAAGTCAAACATAGTTGTGACGTGACAAACTTCAGTAGAGTAAAATAACTTGTCATCCCAAATTTTTATACAGTGGAAACTCAGTATAACGAGGTACTTGGGACCATCAAAATATCTTGTTATAGCAGTCATCTAGTTATAGCATGGTTAAACAACCAATAAGATATATACATGTACAGAAAACGAACCAAACTATTACCTCTTTATATCAGGAACATTGTCATATCTCTTTATACTGAGTTTCTACTGTATAATAAGGATTCTCCCTTCAATTCACCCATAGAAACACATAGACTCCTCTCAGCACACAGGCCATCTCTCTAATTACAGTTCTCCCGCTATCTCTTTGTTTATTCCTTGGCACAACATATTAAAAGAATCAATTTCTAAGAACTTATAATGATGCTATGGTTTATAAATAGAACTGCACTTGCTTTACAACCAATGTATTTTCCTTGCTCTGCGATACACTGTCTCATGTCAAGGGATATCATTCTGATGGCTCGGAACACTTTGAGATGACATCATTTGGAAAGAAACAAAACAGCAAAAGGACTTTAATTCTCTAATATTTTATTAGAAAACATGACTGTAATAATCAACAAATAATTGTATCATATATGGACAATTGTTTTCAATGTACAAACTACACATTCTACAAAATATACAAGCTACTATACAATGGTCAGTAATACCAAAAGTTCTGTCCAGATATCAATCTCAAAGGGGCCACAAATATTGCCAACAATCTTGAATCTAAAGTAAAAAAAAAAGTAAAATGGATTAATGAATCAATGTGAATTGGGGGAAAATGTCTAAATGGCTCATTTCTTTCAAATCGACACATTGGAAGTGTGCATGACACATGAAAGTGTACTTTCATAGATTTCATTAGAGTGACCATTGTATACTTGCTTGGCTGAAATACTGATCACAATATAGATGAGGAAAGAGATACTCTTTGATTCTACTTGCGTCATGTGCTCACTGTTGCTACCAAGTACAGCTGGGCAAGCCATGGTCTGATGAGGTTTGATGTCTTCAACGTCTACACTGCTACCACTGTCATGGCCCTAGAACAAGAATCCTCCTCTGCACATATAACCTGCTTACATCTACCTTATTGTAATACTTTCTTAAATAAAACTAGCAAGAAACATACTTTACATAACTAGTAGTTAAAAGTCATCTTGCAAGGGAACACCTAGAATGTTTAGAAGTAATAAAAAAAAAAAAAAAAAAAAAAACATAAAAAAAACCTGCTGTCCTTATACTTCAACTGATGGGAGGTTGATTTAGGCAAGGTTAACTATATATAAGATCGAGTCCTACAAACAGGAAAGTGCCTCGGTTTCATAATGTCCAAAAGTGATGATTTCATAACAGATATGTGCTTCCCTAAATACAAAATATACATACACAGTAACTTCAATAATACTGCAAAATAAAAACTACAAAAGTAACTGCCTAGTACATTATGCCATTACAAGAGCATTTGGGTGAGTGGGTAAAAGGAGTATCTGCCTGGCTAAGTGAGAATCTGGAAGACAAAACCAAAAGCCAAAGAAGGGTATCAAAACCACACCCTGAGTCAATAATTCAAAAGTAAGATCATCCAGGAAAGAGCCTGATCTCAACAGAACTTACCAGTAACTGGTGAGAAGTCACTTAAAAATACATTCATTATCCTACAGGTAACAAAGTGTTATTCCACGTATCATCTCACAGATCCAACACAAGATGGTTATGTCATTGGCTGAACATTGTTGGTAATGCTTAGAATCGGGACATTCGGAATAGACTGGGAGACTGAGGCAGGGTAATCATTACAGGCTGCCTAAGCACACATGGGAAGAAGGTTGAAGTATGGTGAGCAATCTAGGGTGTCAAGACTCTCCCAGATGACATAATGCAGGTGTGGCGTCGGTGGATGACGCAGGGTGATGATTGAAGACGGTCTTGAAGCAATCTAGGCTGCCAATATCTCATATGTGATATCAAGAGGTAATTGAGACATAACAAAGATGGCTGAAGTAGGCTGATCATTGTAACATTGTCTAGACTCTCTCAGGTAACATGATGACACACCAGAACTATGGGATGTATGACTGAAGCAAGGTTGATTGTTGCAGGACTGGATGCTAAAATTCTCACAGTTGGCATCGGGGAATGTGACTGAAATCGAGACAGGAAAGCTGAAAGATGGTAGGCCTCCAGGCTCCAAAGCTGACATTGATTCACACAGGTACAGTGAGGGAGATTGAAGTAGGGTGAGCGGTCTAAGGTGACAAGGCTTTCTCAGCTGATCATATGTAGAGATACCAGATGATGAGGTACAGCTGAGATAAATCAGACTGGCAATGATCTCACAACTAACATCAGGAACAGGACAGGACAGGGTAGGGTGAAGCAGGGTGCCAAGAATCTCACATCTTTGTGAGGGTGGTCCAGCTTCGTTCAGGTATTATAGATGATAGAGGAGCAGATGGATGAAGGAAGGTGTTCATAGAATGGTTGTCACTGACACAGTATGGAAGCACTTTAAGATGGGAAGCTTACTTGTTGGTATCAACTGGATGCTGACATGTCTGGAAGAAAAGCTTGTGCACATCAGCCAACATTGGCACGGTTCTTTGACTGAGAGTGAACCTTACCAAGAGACCAATGTGCACATGATGAAGGGTGACATACAGGACTCTGGGAGACTATTGAAGATTATCAAACAGCTGTTGGACTGGATGCATTTCAATACTAGGTTTACTGCAGGACATCAAACGGACAAAGCATGAAGAGGCTTGGAGGATGTAGAAAAGTCTTTAGGTATCTAGTTGTGGAGATAACACCAAGATAGCATCCAAATAGAAATGATGCTCTCCTGGTGAGGCAATATTGGCTTTGAGGGTTGAACAGTTGAGTCCCTGTGTGGTGATGTAGCAAGGTCGATGTGTATTCAGGCTCAGTAAACATGCCTCAAGGTCAATACCCAATATGGAAATCTACGATCTGTGGAAATCTTGGATGAGGGTAAAGACTGCGACAAGATGAAGAAAGTAAAATCCACCATAGAACATGCAAAGACCCTTTCCCTCTCTTCAATGACATCAAGCACGTATCAAAAACTAACCACACACCATGACCAGTAACTTGCTGAACAGCAGATCCCATGTCATGAATTAGCCCAGGCAAATAAATCTGTATCACAGGAATTCTAGAGCGACACAAGGAAATCATCCAAGACCAAATACAAACAATCTTTCCCAACCTAAACCCTTTTTGCTCTTCTAGGCACTAACCCACAATATAAGCATTTAGAAGTGTGCATAACAACACATGGTGAACACTTTGAATGCATAAATACAATCAATGGATAGATTCAAAACCTCCCGCTACATTTAAAATCGAGTTTGAGTTTCTCATTAGTGTGCAGATACACATAAAATAACTAGACTTTCTCCATGTAAGCTGAGTCAGAACACTAATCATACATTATACATTGGAACAAGTACTGGAGAGTTTCTACACTTCATGAATTAGACAAGTAAGATTTTTTTTTCATTTGTAAAACCATAAATGGATGAGGAAATTAGAACTGCAAGTCAAGAGGAGTGAGATCTATGCACTGATTTTACAATTTGGTTTCAATTGATAGGGATTTGATTGCATGGTAAAATAAAATCATTTCAAAAGGGTAATTTTACACTGAGAAGAAAAGTTGCAACAAAATGTTTTCATAAGGACTACATTTTTGTTCCTACGCTCAGATCAAAACAGGCGTGTTTACAAGCAAATTGGTACCTATCCCAACAGGCTTCTATGAGACTACTGTTTCTAAACGGTTTCCAAAGTATGACAAATATTCTGAAAATGTTACCCCTGGAACTTATCTTATAACAGACTTCAATAAATCAATTCTCAGAAACATATAACCTTACAACCAGTAATAAACAAGAAGTTACGATGTAAGCTTGGCAAAACATCATTCAAAATCTATGCACATGGGATTTTGTAATAATGGCCATCGGTCATGATGACCATTAAATTTGTTTTTAAATTCAATGACAAAATTTCATCTCCTTTAATTGTTTCATATGAGATCAAATGCTGATGAAGATAACATACTCACCTCATTCTTTTTCATGCATTATAAAAACCAATTCTCTTCAGGATTATTCTAACCTAGTAACAAATTGCATCTCTGTATTACTTACCATATGTACAATTAAAACCAAAATTCATTGCTTGAAAACAGTCTTTATTTGTTAATTTTAGTTCCTTTCTTAAAGTTAAGAGGATCGATCTCTGCCATGCACCTTTCCACAAAATTTTGTTTATGGACTTGATGCAAACACATTGAGGATCTTGCAACAACAAAGACTAGAATAGAATAAGAAAAAAAAAGATATATAAAGCAAGCATTTCATCTCACATGGTTTAGGATTGTCTGAAATTTCTGAATATTTGTCCTCATCAAAATGAAAAGAAATATACACATTTTAATCTCAGTTTTACAGCATAGATTTTGAATGATAATGCAATCTTGATAACACAAGTCAATGACTATCCACTTGGATATGTGTCAGATAGAATGGAATTAATACAAGCAGTACTCCTGGTATGTAGTAGTTTTATGGTACAAAAACATATTCCTATTATTCAAATCATGATACAGCAGACTGAGGAATTGTCCAGGGTTGTGTGTCTTAGGGGGTGTTGCTCAAAATCAACTGCAAATCAACTGCAACTTTCCAAACTGTAACGCACATTTTCATTCGCGCATGGTACGCGCTTATAACAAAACGCGCATGAAACAATGATTTTGATTGGCGTGTTCCAATCAACTGCAACTTGCGATCAATTGCAAGTTTTGAGCAACACCCCCTTAGAGCTGTTCATAGAGTTATGCAAGACTGGTGATCTTTTTTTCATGTATTAACTCAGCAACATTGGTCATCATTGAGTGCAGAAAGGGATCATCAGTCCTGTGCAGTCTTGCATACCTCTATGAACAGCTCTATGAAACACAACTCTAGATGGTGCTTAATAAAGCTATTTGTAGAGTACACACAATTTTACACTCGACTAGTAACCCTTTTCTGCACTCAATGATAACTACATTTTGCTAAGTTAGCTCCCGAAAAAGGATCATCACTGGCGCTTAGTTATGCATAACTCTACAAACAGCTTCATGAAACACAACCCAGGTTTCATGCGTGAATTATGACAATTAAAAAAAAAAACAATGAACCCAAACTAAACCAGGGTGTAAAGGGGAGGGGTGGAATCAATAAGATACTCTCCTTTATAACATTTTTCAAAGCACATCTGTATTGTGATAAGCTCTTATGCAAAATGACATTAATTTTAGAATTTCTTTAAATTCATCCTTTACAGAATGATAACAATTTACGCTTTTTTTCTTGACGATTGCAATCTCAACATAAAATTATGTACCGAATAGACTGGCTTAGTCAAGGTAAAGATGTTTAAAGCCCAAGTATAGTTTTGGTAAAAGCGAATATTTTTATCGCCAAATTTTGTCTTTAAATCTACTTAAAAAGAAACATGATATCATGAACATGTTGTACAAAAGATTGTACGAAAAATTAANTAAGATCATTACAGGGTACCTATGGTATACACGAAACAACAATGAGAAATTCTCCAACAGTTACTAAGATCATTACAGGGTACCTGTGGTATACAAGATACAACAATGAGTAAATCTATAACAGTTACTAAGATCATTACAGGGTACCTATGGTATACACGAAACAACAATGAGAAATTCTCCAACAGTTACTAAGATCATTACAGGGTACCTGTGGTATACAAGATACAACAATGAGTAAATCTATAACAGTTACTAAGATCATTACAGGGTACCTATGGTATACACGAAACAACAATGAGAAATTCTCCAACAGTTACTAAGATCATTACAGGGTACCTGTGGTATACAAGATACAACAATGAGTAAATCTATAACAGTTACTAAGATCATTACAGGGTACCTATGGTATACACGAAACAACAATGAGAAATTCTCCAACAGTTACTAAGATCATTACAGGGTACCTGTGGTATACAAGATACAACAATGAGTAAATCTATAACAGTTACTAAGATCATTACAGGGTACCTATGGTATACACGAAACAACAATGAGAAATTCTCCAACAGTTACTAAGATCATTACAGGGTACCTGTGGTATACAAGATACAACAATGAGTAAATCTATAACAGTTACTAAGATCATTACAGGGTACCTATGGTATACACGAAACAACAATGAGAAATTCTCCAACAGTTACTAAGATCATTACAGGGTACCTGTGGTATACAAGATACAACAATGAGTAAATCTATAACAGTTACTAAGATCATTACAGGGTACCTATGGTATACACGAAACAACAATGAGAAATTCTCCAACAGTTACTAAGATCATTACAGGGTACCTGTGGTATACAAGATACAACAATGAGTAAATCTATAACAGTTACTAAGATCATTACAGGGTACCTATGGTATACACGAAACAACAATGAGAAATTCTCCAACAGTTACTAAGATCATTACAGGGTACCTGTGGTATACAAGATACAACAATGAGTAAATCTATAACAGTTACTAAGATCATTACAGGGTACCTATGGTATACACGAAACAACAATGAGAAATTCTCCAACAGTTACTAAGATCATTACAGGGTACCTGTGGTATACAAGATACAACAATGAGTAAATCTATAACAGTTACTAAGATCATTACAGGGTACCTATGGTATACACGAAACAACAATGAGAAATTCTCCAACAGTTACTAAGATCATTACAGGGTACCTGTGGTATACAAGATACAACAATGAGTAAATCTATAACAGTTACTAAGATCATTACAGGGTACCTATGGTATACACGAAACAACAATGAGAAATTCTCCAACAGTTACTAAGATCATTACAGGGTACCTGTGGTATACAAGATACAACAATGAGTAAATCTATAACAGTTACTAAGATCATTACAGGGTACCTATGGTATACACGAAACAACAATGAGAAATTCTCCAACAGTTACTAAGATCATTACAGGGTACCTGTGGTATACAAGATACAACAATGAGTAAATCTATAACAGTTACTAAGATCATTACAGGGTACCTATGGTATACACGAAACAACAATGAGAAATTCTCCAACAGTTACTAAGATCATTACAGGGTACCTGTGGTATACAAGATACAACAATGAGTAAATCTATAACAGTTACTAAGATCATTACAGGGTACCTATGGTATACACGAAACAACAATGAGAAATTCTCCAACAGTTACTAAGATCATTACAGGGTACCTGTGGTATACAAGATACAACAATGAGTAAATCTATAACAGTTACTAAGATCATTACAGGGTACCTATGGTATACACGAAACAACAATGAGAAATTCTCCAACAGTTACTAAGATCATTACAGGGTACCTGTGGTATACAAGATACAACAATGAGTAAATCTATAACAGTTACTAAGATCATTACAGGGTACCTATGGTATACACGAAACAACAATGAGAAATTCTCCAACAGTTACTAAGATCATTACAGGGTACCTGTGGTATACAAGATACAACAATGAGTAAATCTATAACAGTTACTAAGATCATTACAGGGTACCTATGGTATACACGAAACAACAATGAGAAATTCTCCAACAGTTACTAAGATCATTACAGGGTACCTGTGGTATACAAGATACAACAATGAGTAAATCTATAACAGTTACTAAGATCATTACAGGGTACCTATGGTATACACGAAACAACAATGAGAAATTCTCCAACAGTTACTAAGATCATTACAGGGTACCTGTGGTATACAAGATACAACAATGAGTAAATCTATAACAGTTACTAAGATCATTACAGGGTACCTATGGTATACACGAAACAACAATGAGAAATTCTCCAACAGTTACTAAGATCATTACAGGGTACCTGTGGTATACAAGATACAACAATGAGTAAATCTATAACAGTTACTAAGATCATTACAGGGTACCTATGGTATACACGAAACAACAATGAGAAATTCTCCAACAGTTACTAAGATCATTACAGGGTACCTGTGGTATACAAGATACAACAATGAGTAAATCTATAACAGTTACTAAGATCATTACAGGGTACCTATGGTATACACGAAACAACAATGAGAAATTCTCCAACAGTTACTAAGATCATTACAGGGTACCTGTGGTATACAAGATACAACAATGAGTAAATCTATAACAGTTACTAAGATCATTACAGGGTACCTATGGTATACACGAAACAACAATGAGAAATTCTCCAACAGTTACTAAGATCATTACAGGGTACCTGTGGTATACAAGATACAACAATGAGTAAATCTATAACAGTTACTAAGATCATTACAGGGTACCTATGGTATACACGAAACAACAATGAGAAATTCTCCAACAGTTACTAAGATCATTACAGGGTACCTGTGGTATACAAGATACAACAATGAGTAAATCTATAACAGTTACTAAGATCATTACAGGGTACCTATGGTATACACGAAACAACAATGAGAAATTCTCCAACAGTTACTAAGATCATTACAGGGTACCTGTGGTATACAAGATACAACAATGAGTAAATCTATAACAGTTACTAAGATCATTACAGGGTACCTATGGTATACACGAAACAACAATGAGAAATTCTCCAACAGTTACTAAGATCATTACAGGGTACCTGTGGTATACAAGATACAACAATGAGTAAATCTATAACAGTTACTAAGATCATTACAGGGTACCTATGGTATACACGAAACAACAATGAGAAATTCTCCAACAGTTACTAAGATCATTACAGGGTACCTGTGGTATACAAGATACAACAATGAGTAAATCTATAACAGTTACTAAGATCATTACAGGGTACCTATGGTATACACGAAACAACAATGAGAAATTCTCCAACAGTTACTAAGATCATTACAGGGTACCTGTGGTATACAAGATACAACAATGAGTAAATCTATAACAGTTACTAAGATCATTACAGGGTACCTATGGTATACACGAAACAACAATGAGAAATTCTCCAACAGTTACTAAGATCATTACAGGGTACCTGTGGTATACAAGATACAACAATGAGTAAATCTATAACAGTTACTAAGATCATTACAGGGTACCTATGGTATACACGAAACAACAATGAGAAATTCTCCAACAGTTACTAAGATCATTACAGGGTACCTGTGGTATACAAGATACAACAATGAGTAAATCTATAACAGTTACTAAGATCATTACAGGGTACCTATGGTATACACGAAACAACAATGAGAAATTCTCCAACAGTTACTAAGATCATTACAGGGTACCTGTGGTATACAAGATACAACAATGAGTAAATCTATAACAGTTACTAAGATCATTACAGGGTACCTATGGTATACACGAAACAACAATGAGAAATTCTCCAACAGTTACTAAGATCATTACAGGGTACCTGTGGTATACAAGATACAACAATGAGTAAATCTATAACAGTTACTAAGATCATTACAGGGTACCTATGGTATACACGAAACAACAATGAGAAATTCTCCAACAGTTACTAAGATCATTACAGGGTACCTGTGGTATACAAGATACAACAATGAGTAAATCTATAACAGTTACTAAGATCATTACAGGGTACCTATGGTATACACGAAACAACAATGAGAAATTCTCCAACAGTTACTAAGATCATTACAGGGTACCTGTGGTATACAAGATACAACAATGAGTAAATCTATAACAGTTACTAAGATCATTACAGGGTACCTATGGTATACACGAAACAACAATGAGAAATTCTCCAACAGTTACTAAGATCATTACAGGGTACCTGTGGTATACAAGATACAACAATGAGTAAATCTATAACAGTTACTAAGATCATTACAGGGTACCTATGGTATACACGAAACAACAATGAGAAATTCTCCAACAGTTACTAAGATCATTACAGGGTACCTGTGGTATACAAGATACAACAATGAGTAAATCTATAACAGTTACTAAGATCATTACAGGGTACCTATGGTATACACGAAACAACAATGAGAAATTCTCCAACAGTTACTAAGATCATTACAGGGTACCTGTGGTATACAAGATACAACAATGAGTAAATCTATAACAGTTACTAAGATCATTACAGGGTACCTATGGTATACACGAAACAACAATGAGAAATTCTCCAACAGTTACTAAGATCATTACAGGGTACCTGTGGTATACAAGATACAACAATGAGTAAATCTATAACAGTTACTAAGATCATTACAGGGTACCTATGGTATACACGAAACAACAATGAGAAATTCTCCAACAGTTACTAAGATCATTACAGGGTACCTGTGGTATACAAGATACAACAATGAGTAAATCTATAACAGTTACTAAGATCATTACAGGGTACCTATGGTATACACGAAACAACAATGAGAAATTCTCCAACAGTTACTAAGATCATTACAGGGTACCTGTGGTATACAAGATACAACAATGAGTAAATCTATAACAGTTACTAAGATCATTACAGGGTACCTATGGTATACACGAAACAACAATGAGAAATTCTCCAACAGTTACTAAGATCATTACAGGGTACCTGTGGTATACAAGATACAACAATGAGTAAATCTATAACAGTTACTAAGATCATTACAGGGTACCTATGGTATACACGAAACAACAATGAGAAATTCTCCAACAGTTACTAAGATCATTACAGGGTACCTGTGGTATACAAGATACAACAATGAGTAAATCTATAACAGTTACTAAGATCATTACAGGGTACCTATGGTATACACGAAACAACAATGAGAAATTCTCCAACAGTTACTAAGATCATTACAGGGTACCTGTGGTATACAAGATACAACAATGAGTAAATCTATAACAGTTACTAAGATCATTACAGGGTACCTATGGTATACACGAAACAACAATGAGAAATTCTCCAACAGTTACTAAGATCATTACAGGGTACCTGTGGTATACAAGATACAACAATGAGTAAATCTATAACAGTTACTAAGATCATTACAGGGTACCTATGGTATACACGAAACAACAATGAGAAATTCTCCAACAGTTACTAAGATCATTACAGGGTACCTGTGGTATACAAGATACAACAATGAGTAAATCTATAACAGTTACTAAGATCATTACAGGGTACCTATGGTATACACGAAACAACAATGAGAAATTCTCCAACAGTTACTAAGATCATTACAGGGTACCTGTGGTATACAAGATACAACAATGAGTAAATCTATAACAGTTACTAAGATCATTACAGGGTACCTATGGTATACACGAAACAACAATGAGAAATTCTCCAACAGTTACTAAGATCATTACAGGGTACCTGTGGTATACAAGATACAACAATGAGTAAATCTATAACAGTTACTAAGATCATTACAGGGTACCTATGGTATACACGAAACAACAATGAGAAATTCTCCAACAGTTACTAAGATCATTACAGGGTACCTGTGGTATACAAGATACAACAATGAGTAAATCTATAACAGTTACTAAGATCATTACAGGGTACCTATGGTATACACGAAACAACAATGAGAAATTCTCCAACAGTTACTAAGATCATTACAGGGTACCTGTGGTATACAAGATACAACAATGAGTAAATCTATAACAGTTACTAAGATCATTACAGGGTACCTATGGTATACACGAAACAACAATGAGAAATTCTCCAACAGTTACTAAGATCATTACAGGGTACCTGTGGTATACAAGATACAACAATGAGTAAATCTATAACAGTTACTAAGATCATTACAGGGTACCTATGGTATACACGAAACAACAATGAGAAATTCTCCAACAGTTACTAAGATCATTACAGGGTACCTGTGGTATACAAGATACAACAATGAGTAAATCTATAACAGTTACTAAGATCATTACAGGGTACCTATGGTATACACGAAACAACAATGAGAAATTCTCCAACAGTTACTAAGATCATTACAGGGTACCTGTGGTATACAAGATACAACAATGAGTAAATCTATAACAGTTACTAAGATCATTACAGGGTACCTATGGTATACACGAAACAACAATGAGAAATTCTCCAACAGTTACTAAGATCATTACAGGGTACCTGTGGTATACAAGATACAACAATGAGTAAATCTATAACAGTTACTAAGATCATTACAGGGTACCTATGGTATACACGAAACAACAATGAGAAATTCTCCAACAGTTACTAAGATCATTACAGGGTACCTGTGGTATACAAGATACAACAATGAGTAAATCTATAACAGTTACTAAGATCATTACAGGGTACCTATGGTATACACGAAACAACAATGAGAAATTCTCCAACAGTTACTAAGATCATTACAGGGTACCTGTGGTATACAAGATACAACAATGAGTAAATCTATAACAGTTACTAAGATCATTACAGGGTACCTATGGTATACACGAAACAACAATGAGAAATTCTCCAACAGTTACTAAGATCATTACAGGGTACCTGTGGTATACAAGATACAACAATGAGTAAATCTATAACAGTTACTAAGATCATTACAGGGTACCTATGGTATACACGAAACAACAATGAGAAATTCTCCAACAGTTACTAAGATCATTACAGGGTACCTGTGGTATACAAGATACAACAATGAGTAAATCTATAACAGTTACTAAGATCATTACAGGGTACCTATGGTATACACGAAACAACAATGAGAAATTCTCCAACAGTTACTAAGATCATTACAGGGTACCTGTGGTATACAAGATACAACAATGAGTAAATCTATAACAGTTACTAAGATCATTACAGGGTACCTATGGTATACACGAAACAACAATGAGAAATTCTCCAACAGTTACTAAGATCATTACAGGGTACCTGTGGTATACAAGATACAACAATGAGTAAATCTATAACAGTTACTAAGATCATTACAGGGTACCTATGGTATACACGAAACAACAATGAGAAATTCTCCAACAGTTACTAAGATCATTACAGGGTACCTGTGGTATACAAGATACAACAATGAGTAAATCTATAACAGTTACTAAGATCATTACAGGGTACCTATGGTATACACGAAACAACAATGAGAAATTCTCCAACAGTTACTAAGATCATTACAGGGTACCTGTGGTATACAAGATACAACAATGAGTAAATCTATAACAGTTACTAAGATCATTACAGGGTACCTATGGTATACACGAAACAACAATGAGAAATTCTCCAACAGTTACTAAGATCATTACAGGGTACCTGTGGTATACAAGATACAACAATGAGTAAATCTATAACAGTTACTAAGATCATTACAGGGTACCTATGGTATACACGAAACAACAATGAGAAATTCTCCAACAGTTACTAAGATCATTACAGGGTACCTGTGGTATACAAGATACAACAATGAGTAAATCTATAACAGTTACTAAGATCATTACAGGGTACCTATGGTATACACGAAACAACAATGAGAAATTCTCCAACAGTTACTAAGATCATTACAGGGTACCTGTGGTATACAAGATACAACAATGAGTAAATCTATAACAGTTACTAAGATCATTACAGGGTACCTATGGTATACACGAAACAACAATGAGAAATTCTCCAACAGTTACTAAGATCATTACAGGGTACCTGTGGTATACAAGATACAACAATGAGTAAATCTATAACAGTTACTAAGATCATTACAGGGTACCTATGGTATACACGAAACAACAATGAGAAATTCTCCAACAGTTACTAAGATCATTACAGGGTACCTGTGGTACACCAGATACAAAAATGAGTAAATCTCCAACAGTTACTAAGATCATTACAGGGTACCTATGGTATACAAGATACAAAAATGAGTAAATCTCCAACAGTTACTAAGATCATTACAGGGTACCTATGGTATACAAGATACAAAAATGAGTAAATCTATAACAGTTACTAAGATCATTACAGGGTACCTGTGGTATACAAGATACAACAATGAGTAAATTTCCAACAGTAAGTAAGACCATTACAGGGTACCTTTAGTGCAGTAAAAATTGAGTGAATTGTCAGTTCATATTGAAACATTGTTTATCATTCGATTCACATTATAAATTTCAAGATTTCAGATCATCCTTTATGAACAATAATTGCATTAAAGAAAGAACACCTTTGAAAACATAAAAAGTCTTCAACCTATCACAAGTTATCTATAATGCATCAACAATGAAATTCACAGACTTACATAGGGCCCAATGGCATAAACTAAAAGAAAATTGCAAGAATGTTGCATTGATTACAAGTAGAAGTTAATCGACACAAGCTTATCAAAAACATTGGTGCCAAGAGCATGTGCTTCTTAAACAAATTGTTTCAATCAATACCAGCCATCCAGTAACTCCTCTCAAATGAAGGATCTAAAATTGCTCACCTGTTTTGTTGGTTCTCCTGCTTCTTATTCCATTGTCCCCGCCCTCTGCCACGCCCCCTCCCCGCCCCTTGCTTCACATTGACATACTGATCACTGCCGTAGCGGGGAACATTGTCCTGGTTACGGCTGGCGCTCCAGGGGGCTTCAGGCTTGTCATGGGGTGACCTAGGGCTGGGAATGGGAGCTAGGGGCAAGGGTTCTAGACTCCAGTCTTTGGTCATGACGGTACCACTGCTATGAGCCTCTGTCAGGATCTTCTTCAGATGAGATTCAACCTTGTCCTTCTCAGATTCATTCTTACAAGAATTGAATGCTCTCTGAACATAGTCCCTGTATTAACACATCAAATAGAATTCTCTTAGTCACACATTCCTTGTCAAAACATATTGAACTAAAGGTGAAGGAGTTAATGTTCTCTTCACTCAATTCTTCCACAAACATAATGGATAAAAGATTAGACAAAGAAGGATATTGAACATTTAAATTGGTTAACATTGTGTATGCTTAGACATGAATACATTCATTTTTATCTTTCAGCTAAAAGTTACAAAAATTGTCTCCAGAGTAAATACTGCAGCCCATATACCTTCTTCAAATATGCTAATTTGAGGTACATTAACAGCAAAGGCTTGTAAATAGCACAATGTAGATACAAGTCAATCATTCATAGTACTAATTTAAAAAAAAAATATCTTTACTTACTTCAAGCTTGGAGGCCAATCAGCAGGACTAACACTGTAGGTTGAAAGGAAAGATCAAGATATGTTCAAATTATTGCTTATCATTAGAAAAGAACTTCATCTCCTTGAGCACATTGTTCATGTGGAATCTGGCGCATTAAAAGTACCCCTATTATTATTATTATTATTATTAAATAAACATGCATTCGTATAGTATAGTAAGAATACACTCCTCTGCATCTGTCATATTAGAAAAAATGCATATTTATCTTGATTTCAACAACTTTTTTTTTCATTCAAATGTCATCTTTAAGAACTTAAATCGGATCTCAACCCTTAGGTACAAGTCGACACTCCCCAGCTCAAGTTCAAGTTCAAGTTCAAGTTGTATTCACCAATTCATTGCATAAAGTTACACATTCACAAAGTTACAAATCCAGAAAGTTACATATTCACAAAATACAATGAATGGGCTGGGACCCCAAAAGAAGCAAAGCTTGTGGAGGGGGCCCCAAACAATGCATTAAAAAACAAAACAAAAACTAAATACATGTAGAATATATAAGGCATACATAAAACGCACACTCACACTCACGCACACTCACACTCACACGCACTCACACACACACAAGCATTCACATAACTTTACTAGAAGTTTGTTAGCTCTATTACTTCCTAGAATGATTTTCATCACTTTTCAATATTTCATCAATAGCTGTCTCCTCTGACAGAGTCAAATTGTTAAATTTGATAGCGACATTTAATACAAAAGCCAATATTATTTATTGTTATAAAGTGAATGTAAGATAAGCCTTTTTGATATGATAACTGTCAATTCCATGAAAAGTTGACCTGATCACTAAATTCAAGGTCTGAATTTTCAAATATCTGATCATAATTTGTTGATGTCTAATGTCAAAATTGTAAAACAAAAAACTTGAATTTAGGGCTCGTTTTTGCATTTCGGTTTAGGGATCTTTCAAGTTATTTTGTGTTATTTCGGCAATGACGTCAAAGAAGGGAGATTTGCAGAAGGAACCCTCCAGCATAATTTCAAAGGGCAAAATGTCTTTCTCTGCATGCTTTGAATTATTTTATCTATTTTATACTATCTGTGTCATTTTATTATGTTATCAGGACATTGATGTAAAACAGCAGATTGCTGATCTTTTGTAACTGTATAAATATATTCAAATAAATAAATAAATAAATAAATAAATAAATTTACTTCGGATATCTTTTATGTCCTATAAAGCCTATTCAAAATACTATGACGGCAAACGCTCTTGAAAGCAAGATGCAAGTGCATTGTTGTCGTAAATTAAATGTTACGCTCGCACATTCTTTCCTTAATTTCTTATGCCTTTTATATCTGAGAAAATAATTGCCACACTCCAGCAGTCGTGTTGTTATTGTGACATTTCATTTATTGGACATGTCTATTTACTGAATTTTACATCCTTTCAAACAGTGCGTTGTGGATGCATAGCTCTATTATGTACACAAAAGAAAATTCCTCTTATTCTGCTGAGAAATGTTTAACAGGAATACACCAAATCAATTGGGAAAAATACTTTCTTTGGTGTGAATATAACCATTTCGAAGGCTTCAATTGAAGTTGTTTAGTTCGTCCATTTGTTTTCCATTCTGCTCAAAATGTTTTCCCTTTTTTGACGTCACAATACCAATCACTTTTCGCAATCCGTTCGCATTTCGTTCGTCAACCCCGCACATGTACTTGTTGATAAAAATCGGCAAAATCCTACATTTTGAATGGAAGAGAAACAAACTCCCTGACTGTGGCTGTGAATTGAGATCATTGGTGGTGAATAAAGTCGTTCCTTGGGAGGGTGATGGGGGGGGGGGGGGTTCAGCTGTCTTTAAAGACATTCAAGAAGACAAATACAATTACAGTAGAATGAACTTACGCAGCGGCAGGTTTCTTAGTTTGTTGAGCATTGGTATTATCCAGTTTGTCATCCTTCTTCTTGTTGGCCTGCGGCCCGTGACCCATTGGTCCTCCGGCCGTAGGGGCCTGGTGCATGCCTCCACGCTTGCTGGGAAGATTGAAACGGACTCCTTGTGAGTCTGGTGGCTCTATCACAGTGAGAAAGAGAGAGATAGAAGATCTTTTTTAATCCAATGTAAGACATTTCTTCAGATTTTTTTTTTTCAATTGATGTAATGTGTTTTTTTTGTTTCTTTTTGTGGTAAATTTGGGGAATAACCTTTGACAGGTCAATGGCCTTTGTTAATCCCCCACATCCTCCAAACTTCAACCCTTTTCGCCATTCTATGCTGTCTTGTTATGTCTTAATAATGTGCTTTTAATTTGTTATTTTATGTATTCTTAAAGTGATGTGAAATAAATTGAATTGAAAAAAAAATGAAATCTGTTAGGACTAGGAAAATTATGCTGTTTCGAAAAATTTGCTTTATTAGTGACTTTTTAAGTTTTCTTCTATATTTATGGGGGTCTTCCCTCGAAATAAAATTTAGTTTTACAACCAATAGACGAGCACTGTCCCTGATACTTAATATATTTTGATATTTTGACAGACTCTGTGACATCTTGTCTGAAAACTCTTGATTTATTCTCAATACTAAATTTAATATTCGCTTTTTCTTCAAGAGTTTCTTTTTTTGCTTGAGTATAGCGTTAATCAATTTTTGAAAGAATCATGCTGAAATCTTGTTCTAAATTTAGCATGATTTCATTTTTTAAATTGTTTACGTATAAAGTGAATTGAAGGACCATAACAAGGAGAAATTAATCCTTTAGAATTCAACTTTGCATATATGCAGAGTTGCCCATTTTTAAAAATATTTATGAATGTAAGTATAATGCCCATTTATGATTTAATAACTGACAGCAATAGTTTGTTAATAGTGGTCAGTATCATAAAACGTATTTGGTTCAACCATCTTGCTATTTACAGTCTAATTCAAATCTAATAGTTATTCTACAATGGATGACTTCCTATTTGCATGTACTTGTTGAGACATTGACTCACGATTGTAGTTCTTGTTCCACCTTGTTCCTGTAGATAGCTGCTGAGAATCCTTGTTGAATCCACCCATGAAGCCACCCCTTCCTCCTCCTCCTCCTCCTCCTCCTCTGGCTGCTCCATCACTCTCTCCACTTACCTGAGACTGGGAGGGGGCAGCAGAGGGGGGTTTGGAGGGCGGGGGTGGGGGAGGGGTTGAGGGGTCTGGTTTGCCTAGTAGTGAATGAGAGGGCGGGGGTGGAGGTGGAGGAGGGCCATGGGGTCCTCTGGGACGCTGTGGAGGGAAGCCTGGTCCTCGGTGATCTCCGAAGGGTGGGCGGGGACCGTACGGTGGATACATACCCTGGTTGGGAAAAATTGAGGATGTATATTACACCTTTTGTTACAATTTGTCTCTAAGCTGGTTCAATATGTTCAGATTCAACAGCAAAGAAAAATCACAATTCTAGTAAAAAATAAATAAAATCCTCACATTCAATAAATAAAATAGGACAAATGTATCTGTGAAGATTAATTTAATGTGACGTGACATGTTATTAACCTCTAATGATGAATATGTGTTAAATGTCACCACAGTCCACTGGGCTTGTACTTCCTTTACATCAATCACTTATCTGTTGATTATATAACGCTGCCTGCATTTTCAAACGCGGACATTTTAACACCCCAAAAAAAGTGAGCATTGATTGAATTTAAACTTTTACCAAAAGTGGGAACCCTGCTGAAAAGTAAAAGTTGTTCCTACTTACACCAGGCAGATGAGGGTCTCCTACCTGCATACAGAGGTCCTGAAGCAAGCCAATCCCCCCTTTCCCTGCTGTCTACACCCCTGTTTCTACTTATACCAGGCAGATGAGGGTCTCCTACCTGCATACAGAGGTCCTGAAGCAAGCCAATCCCCCCCTTCCCTGCCGTCTACACCTCTGTTTCTACTTACACCAGGCAGACGAGGGTCTCCTACCAGCATACAGTGGTCTTGAAGCAAGCTAATCCCCCCGTTCCCTCCTGTCTACACCCCTGTTTCTACTTACACCAAGCAGACGAGGGTCTCCTACCAGCATACAGAAGTCCTGAAGCAAGCCACTCCCCCCCTTTCCCTGCTGTCTACACCTGTTTTTACTTACACCAGGCAGACGAGGGTATCCTACCAGCATACAGAGGTCCTGAAGCAAACCAATCCACCCCCCTTCCCTGCCGTCTACACCCCTGTTTCTACTTACACCAGGTGGACGAGGGTATCCTCCCTGCATGCCTTGATACGGACCACCTCTCATGTGAGGGGGTCCCATACCGTACCCATGCCCATAGGGTGGACCTGAACCATAGCCTGGGTAGGGGTACATCCCTCCTCCTCCTCCTCCGCCTCCATACTGCCCACCATAGTAATTACCTGACAAAAAAAAAAAACAATTACATAACGTCAATAAATGCTTATTTATGCAATATCAGAAAATGGCAATGAAAATGCATATTGATACATAGATAACATAATCTATTCACATTGATACTAATGTTAGCTACCTTGCCTGTCGACCGAAAGGTTTTTAACAAAACATAGCATTGGATCTTGAAAACAAGAACATAAAATGTATTTCCATATTTGTAAGAAGCCCAAGGCATCTGAATTTGGAGGTATTTTTGTTATTGTAAAATTGTTATTGTTCTATCATCTTGCTATTCAATGCGCCTCACCAAACCAACATATCCCTAACATCACCCAGTGACCTTAAAGCTTTATGTACAAGCTGTCTGTACCCATTTTTGTCAAATGATCAAATTGAATGAATGACCAGCAATGCCTAATGTAGCTTACCATACATATTCATTTGTTGCTGCTGGTTGGCAAAGTCTGGTAAATCTTGCTTGGTAGAATCTTTTTGTTTGCCAGCTTTCTCTTCTTCTCCTGCTCCTTTCTTCTTGTCCGTTGAAGGTTTAGACTCTGCCTCACCAGACGATGATGCTTCCCCTCCGCTATCACCAAGCTTCTCAAGGGCTTTACGGGCTATCTCCCAGCTAGGATTGGCTGCACTCCCACCTGATCCATACTGCTGAGACCTGTATGGGCAAAGGTCACAAGAGAGAGAGAGATATCATCATGCTTCTCAAGTCCTTTAAAGTGCTTTTCAGTCGTCAATTTAGAAAACATTTTTGGAAACTGCTTCTCGAGAATATTTTTTTCCTGCTCAATTTTTATTTCTCAATAATCTTCAGAATATTCTCCATCAAGTGATGCCAGACACTAAGATTAAATGACAATTCTTAAAGTTTTGTATTGGCTCAGAAATGTACCCTGGCTTATGAACTTCCATCATATAGGCCTATAAATACGATATACCTACACTAGTGAATCCAGTTACCGGACACTTTAACATTTCACAATCAATAACTTTATCAACATATTTCGAAAATTTACAATAATGAAAATAAACTGAAATGCCTTTAGAACTCATCTTCATTCCTATATATGTGACACTTCGTTTTTGCCGCAATCACTGCGCTTCAACATGTGTGCATTTTTCTGTTGGTGCGCGATTTCAATATGCATCCGTTATAGGTCTACGTGCCTTTATGTTTGTTCATATCAGGGAGCATGCCAGGATATCTTCAAGTACACACGCGCTGCGCGCATTGTCTAAACTGCGCGCAATCTAGAAAATCTGATATGAACAACCATACAAAATGCATGTATTATCATGCTGTCCGATCCAGTAGGCTAATTGGATTTTCCCTAGATACACTGGTGAATCCAGTTAACGGACACTTTCTGACGTCAGTCGTCTTTCAAACTGTAGTAGTTTTTGGAATACATTTAACGGTACGCACTGCTCGTTGCCGAGCAAATAAAGGATAATTATCAACTTTTATTGCAGTACTTTTCACTTCCTAATGTCAAATGAATTCTAAGATTAATATGAAATAACACAATTGATATTTGTGAAAACTTACAATTTTGTGCCCAATTCTGCATTTTTTCATTTTTGATCTGACTATTTGACAATATTATATTAGTCGCGGGTTGCGCTTATTGGTCCCCAAAGGTAGCCCAATAGAGTTACGGAGTCAAGCTTATGAACGGGACTCGTTTCAAGACGCAACGAAAAACGTGAACTATCGACCTTTCAACTCAGCGTATTACTTTACCGGATGTTTACAACAGTCGTCATCGGTCTCTATTATCATAATAATCAGGCTGTCAACATCTGGATGTGTACCTGTCTGCTATCGACGTGGAAAGGAGCATAAAATCCCACCTGTTTAGCCTAGGTAAGTCCCATATATGGTGCTGTCACATTAATTCGCCCATCATATTAATTCGTACATCATATGACTTTCTACAAAATCGATGAAATATTACGAATCTGAAATCTGACATCACCATGAAGAGGGTTGTTTATTTGTCTAAACTGGAAATTTTCATAGCAAGTGGACCAATAGGCAAAAACAATGAAAATATTGCCAAAAGATCGGCAGATTTACTTGCATTTTGCAGAAAAACATGGGTCTTGCGACACTGATCTAAATCCTTCCAATTTTTCAAACAGAAATCATCAAATTTGTAATTTTTTAATCTTAGATGGAAGCAATTTTACAGTAATTGAGTAAATCTTGATCTTGTGTAAAACAGGATCTACGAATTAATATGATTATGACACAGTTTGTAGACAATTTTCGCCATTTTCCAGCGTGGAGCGATGCGATCGTTTTGTCAATCGAATTTTGATATCGCAATATCTCTGTGATTCTTTCGTGAATTAATTTTATTTCTAGAAATATTTGAAGCCTAAATATATATCTTTTTCGTGCCAAGATTTTTATAAAATACTTTAATTACTTAAGAGATATATTTTGCTAAGTATCATGATCTAAAAATGCTCTAGTTATTCACTATACAAATTCATGTGACCCCATACTATATTATTTGGAGGAAAGGGAGGGGAATAGCTTAAGTTAAGTTCAAGCAAGTTCCAAGCCCTATAAAATTGGGATTTGGGTTTCAAAAAGGGTCGTTTGAAGGGGTTTTCTAAAATAAATTTTTCACTGCTACACGGGCAGTATAGCATCCACTCCATAGCTCTCTGGAGTAGTGACAGTGTCAACAAAATAATTAAAAAAGAGGGCATTCAAAGAAATTGTTTCAAAGACGTTCCAGAACCAAACTAGCAGGCCACTTCTTCTCAAACAGAGTGATTGAATCGTGGAATAAACTTCCTGAACACATTGGGTGACTTCAAGTACGGTGTGCGGTGTTGGTGTTGGTGTTGAGAGAGCAGATCGGCCCGTGAACCAAGCTCCAACACCGTTGGTCAGTTTACAGAAGCGATACGATCGCTGTATGGATCGCCCAACACCAGCCACGATACCGAGTGACGTCACTCGCGCTCGCACAAAGCATCGCGAAAAGCTCGACGATAAAACAGTTTTCGGTCCGAAATTTTCAAATTAATAAATTCTAATTCATACAAATTCATTGTGTAATCTTTTTTAAAATCTAGAAAACAAAATATTGCCTTCCAACTTGAAGTATGTGGTTTTAGTTCTCGTATGCAAGTTTTACTGGAAAGTAAATTTAACCACCGACATGTCATGAGTTGTCGGAGCAAAATTGATACTGTTCTGTGAGTGGAAAACAAATGCATGATTTCAACACCAACACCAACACCGAACTTGAAGTCGCAATTTTCCAGATCCCTAGGGGTTGGTGTTGAGAGATAGGAAAATTGCACGTGAATCGTCAACACCGACCGCGATCCTCGGTTCAGCAGACGATATTCAACACCAGCAATCAACACAAACGAAAGGAAATACGTCAGAATCTTGCCAGGTCAACCCCAACACCGACAGACTTCAGGTTTGGTGTTGAGGCTGGTGTTGGTGTTGCTGCAACACCAACACCAGCGTCCAACACCGTACATGAAGTCACCCATTGTGTCTGCACCTACATTGGCTACCTTTAAGAGTTACCTGAGAGCCCTTCCCTACGGAATAAAGGGCTAATCTACCAAATTCAAGTTCAAGTTCAAGAGCTACCCCATGTCTAGACCGATAAAACGGGTCTTTTTTCGATCGGGATTTGCTGAGGCTACCGCCTGGCTACGCATCCTTCCTCAAGAGACCGTTAACGGCGCTAGAGACGCCCGTGATAAGGCCCAAAATACCCTCGGCCAATGGTGGTCGCCACCAAAAATCACGATATATATACGTCTTGAAAAAGGGTGGAAACCTCTATTTTTTTCGATCCTAAAATATTGTAAAATTATTCAACGATGATATAACGATGGAAAAACGTACCTTTTATTCCATTTCAATGCTTAAAATCAAATATTAGGGCGATATCTGTGGCACGGTCGTCAAACTTCAGCTGTCGCCATCTTGTAAACAAGTTCGATTGAACCTAACTAGACTTTCCCTGATTGGCCGACGATTAACCTTTGACCTCAAATAGTCGATCGATTATGAATATTCATTATATGCAAATAACGAGAGCGATGTACTTTCTCGTCGCCGTCGTGTTGAGGTATCGAGCTCGGTCACCTTGACCTTATGAATATTAATTTGATATATAGAAAGACGACTGTGATTGGCTGACGTTCATACGTGTAAAAGTCAATGACTAAGGATCGAGAAGTTGTTGTGGTACCCTCTGATTTTCACGCGGAAAACACAGAATTTCAAGATTTTAAGGGGGAAACCTTCAAGGTAATCTTAAAGATTATGTTTTTCTTTGCGTTCATAGTTACATAACTAAGTTTAGATTCTATACACCTCAAATAAGCTGATTTTGGTGAGGGTGCGCGGCAGCACCCCAACTCCCATCCATAGACGCCGTGTATTATCGCTTCAACAACCTGCACTACACGTTGAATTGGGTTGTTTTCTGACTCTCTGGAGGGGGCATCACCAAAGGTCAGACTCAGAAATCCCCTCCGTGAGAGTCAGATTTTTCTGTCTACCCCATGTCATGACCATACGTGACTCACCTAGCTATGGATAGCTCCCTGGAATAGTTTTTGACATTTTTTGACATTGTCACTACTCCAGAGAGCTATGGAGT
>BQKZ01001677.1:104059-118090 GCA_036244855.1 Temnopleurus reevesii
GTTTGCCAATTTAAGGAGCCCATGAGGGGTGTAAATCAAAATTTTGAAAATGCATATCTTTTGAATGGATTGTCGGATTCTGCTCAAATTTTCACAGTTTGTTCATCTTATTTTTCTCTATTTAATGATAACAATTTAATGTCTGAGCGTAGTTCCCCTTTAATATCATGCTGGCATTTTAAGTAACACAAGACATAGCTTTATTATCTGAAAACTATTTTGCAGTAATAGCCAATAATTGTTTGATTTTAGATTGCTATTCACAGATCTTTGATAAGGATTGATTTCCATATTTTTTTATTGAAATGATGGCAGTAAATTATTTTGGAATGCTTTTCTTAATTCATTATTTTTTCATACAGTTTATATTGAAATATT
Organism: Temnopleurus reevesii; assembly: GCA_036244855.1. Lineage (NCBI taxonomy): Eukaryota > Metazoa > Echinodermata > Echinoidea > Temnopleuroida > Temnopleuridae > Temnopleurus > Temnopleurus reevesii. The sequence goes on from BQKZ01001677.1 coordinate 104,438, forward strand.
ATGTAAAGATATTTGAGGAGAATATTTGAGGAGAATATTAAAAGACTTGATAGATACACATGTAAGTAATGATGGGATGAAGAATTAAATGAGAAATGAACCAAAGTATTTAAAAATAGTGTAAATGAATGACAGTAAATGTGTCCAAGATTGACTTTGAGCCATGACTCTCGGATGCTTTCTGGCTTATTTCATTTTGAATGTTGCATAAAAAACCCAACCAACTGTTAATCCTACGGACCCCATCGAAATTGACCGCCGATTAATGTTTCTGGTACATGGATACATTAGAAGTGAGAATTCCCAGATTCATTTTGCATGTGACGCATGATGTTTTCTCAGTTTTGCAATTTAAATGAATTAGTCATTTCTGGGTTCGATATTGTTCAAACAATCTGTTTGTTAATGTTTGAAGCGCTGCATGTTCCTCCCCCAAACCTGTGAGTTTTTTTGTTGTAGAGTTTCAAGGAAAATGTGCAGTTTGGTCTGATTATGTCAATCATCAAATGTCCTACATGTATTATGCCATAGGATAAATCACACCAAAAGAATTAGATTAGAATCTACATGATGTGTATTCTTGCATTTTATTCTGTTATTTCTGTACGTACACTATGTACACAGATTAGCCTTGTCCATGCATAAACCAAGATTGACTTAACTAATGCGTTTTCCTGGATATGTTGACATTCTAACTGCCCTCATCCTCTGCCCTCTCACTTTCAAAGTGACTGTGCAAAGGAGAGGCCTCGTCTGCCATGGCATCGCCAATTTGAGGAGGTTATTGACAAACCCGAGATGCAAATTTGCCCTAAATTTGCAGGTCTACGTGCTGTTCCCTATCATGCCGCAGTTTATGCTTGAGCCCATTAGCTTTGGAGAATAAATGTATGATAATGAGGATAGGATCAAAATACATTACACATCTCTGACAGGGAAACTCGGACTTGTATTCTCGCTCAAGATGTAGATGATGGCATTGCAATGCATCCCGTTTACCCTAATGAAATTGTAAGCTGATCTTGGATGTCCATAATATGAGTTTAGCATTTGGGTAGTATGACACGCTGGTTTAGGACATCTGATATTTTGATCTTCCTCAGTTTGACTTTGATTCTCAGTTTTCTCTGCAATGAGCATGGCCAGCCACAAATTGGTTGAGTAATTTTCACAATCTTTTGTCATTAGAGTTACTTGCGTCACCATGGTATTCATAATACTGAGATCCAATATCAATAACAAAATAATTCTTCAATTGTTCTGTAATAAATGCACAATATGACTTGTATGATTTGCACAAAATGGCTGATAATAAATAGGTTTACTAATAGATGCAAATTTCATGCGTTCTGTGTACACAAAGGTTGTTCTTGATAACTGGAACCTTGCCCAATGCTTGCCTGACATAGCAACAATATTTCAAGTATTATAGTTCAATTGCCTGTATAAACCAGTTAAAAATACAACATTTGTCAGCAAGAAACATGCATAAATTTGAATGTTATATCTAAATATAAAACAAGCCTGCATAACAGTCTTCATTGAAAGTGTATTAAAAAGTGTATACTGGACATCTCCTTCATTGATATTCTATTGTTTTGAATTATGTTTCCCCTCAATTTATAAGGAAGAATTTATATTCATAACTAAGAAATTAGTCTAAGAAATAAGCCTTTTTTGTGCATGAGTATTGTGAGAGGCTGTCCATTCATCATTCATAGGTTGTGAACCCACTAGTTTAACATCTACTTTAGATGATGATTGTATCTCATGTGTATGTCTGGATGGTGTATCTCAATAGCATAATCTGTCTACCTTTGGAATTTCCTGAAGTACACAGTTTCAACACCGTCTCCCCATAAAAATGTTTTTGATGGCAGGTATAGTGCGAAAGATATGGATATTTTCAAATTACATAATTTATGCAAACTTCTGTTTGCTATCTGTTGAGCATATGCACCCTATACGTATTAAGGTATTGTGTCCATTTAACATGATGTACACAAAGCCAATGCTTTTGTTTTTTTTTTTTTGTGGCTAGCAAGCAAATGTGAATGAATGATTAATTTGAGGATTTGATGGGAAGTGCATTTTCTCAGTAAGGAGGTACTGTGCAAACATGGGTCTATCCAGCATCTACCATATGCCCTGTACTTTCAGGTTAAGTCAGATGAATGGCTTTCATACTGTAATGGCATTGCTGGACATCTGTGTGTGTTTACAGACTGCAGCTGTGTTGTCTATACCAATCCAATTTGCCTACATGTCTTGCATTTCAAATTAGTTAGGATCATGGTTGAAAGTGGGTTGTCAATTTTTCCCCTAGAATCTTAGAAAATCCTGAATCATGATTTAGATATTGGTGCTTTCATATAGGCCTATGTATGAAAAAAAAACTTAACATTATTTTTTTTGTAAATTGGGTCTGAAATATCCCATTCCTTGTTTAATTGCAGAGATTCAAGAGGAATGACAATGGAAGTTGACAAAAGGGTAAAAGGATAGTTGATAATTGATAAGAAAGAACAAAAAGTGATGTAATATTATTGAGTCCCTTTCTTTCTCCCTACAAAGATGAATTGTGATAATGAAAGTGACATCTGAGGTCTCATTTATTTCATTATTACCGTATGTATCTTGTACACTTCTCTCATTGTCCCAATTGGGGTTACTTTTTACTGGGATGCACTGTTGAGTATATAAAATATTGACGATGACTACAAAATATATTGATCAAAACACACAATATAGACCTTCTATCACCACTGGATGAATGAAATTTTGATTTAGCAACAAGTGAGCTCTCCATGTATACAGTGAACGAGCGCCCATGGTGCATGTTGTATAGCTGCAATCTTAATGGGTTTTTAATTAGGCATGGAAAACGGGCCGAAGATTTGTAGCACAAGCGGGACTGCTTCAATCAAATACAGATTGCGGAATTAAATCCATCAAAACACTTTTGATAATGGCTCATTAGATTGCCATAGCAACAAAGCTGTTTCTTTTTGCTTGTTATATTTACCTGCTGGTTTGTACAAGATTGTACAATAAACCATGATGGAGTTTGTATACTGTATTTGGCTTGGTTGCAATTATTTTATCAATTCGGATTGTATGTTGAATTCTGAAATCTGTCTTACCTTCCCTAAACCTCTGCCAAACCTCTTTTTATAATGTTCAGTTCAATGGAGACACGAAGGCAGGAATTGGCTATTGAGTATTCTACAAGAGACTAACAATTTATTTGCTCAAGTTTCAAAATACTATCTTGTTTTTACTAACTTGGTTTAGATATAGAGATTTGAAACAATGAAATTGATCAGGTTAAGAGTTTGAACCTGAAGAGGATTGATGAATGAATCCAACGTCTGTGATGAGATAAATCTATTACAAATTATTCACAATGAAAATATTAAAATGTTTCAATACAGTCAACAAGAAAGGAAAAAATCTTGAATTCTGTGCAAGCAATGCAGAAGAAAGCTGTGATAACTCAAACACTGAATCACATGCACAATTAAGCGACCAAGTGCTTCATGTCAGAGAGAGAGTTTAGTCTGCCCGATCGTTTGAGTTACCAATGTGACCAATGAGAATCCAGGATCTGAATCAGAGACAGGTGTCCTGGATAAATAGCATTTGTTTGATTTATGTGAGATATATTTTTCTTCAAATTCAAATTCTATATTTCGATCAAGGACATTCTACTCGGGGATAAGAAAAATACACAAAATGGTAGCCCCCAGGGTATTGCTAGCAGACGAAATCTTGGCTCAGAAAATGATGATTTATCTCCCAATTTTTTTTTCTTGTTCAATAAAATATTCTAATAAATTGATAAATATTACACCTCCTGAAATAAGTCAACGTATTTTGGGGGTTTCGATCCCCTTTAACTAATAAAAAGCTTAGCTGAAGCCCCTGTGCAACATACTACGCTGAAATGCTTTGTGTGATACGCGCCAGCTAATCATTGTTTTAATTTTTATGTGTTCATTTTGAGCAAATTGCATCAGATCGCAGGTTAGCGAGTTTTGGGACTGTTTCAAAATTGTCGTAATCATGTCGGACGGAATTTTGTACCACAATCAGATTGGGAATTCAAGTTCTCAAACAGCTTTCCTGAAGACTTCTTTCCATGGACCTAGAATACTAGTACTGTCCATGGTTTTCCACTTGACAACATCCCTCAAAAATCCATAGTGTTAACATAGAAAATACATGAGGAATGCAATTTACAGCAAATAGTAACTTTTTAAATACATGCAAATTATTTTTTCCTGAAAATATATTGATACAAGAATTTCATGGCATAGTTTCACTTGTATCAAGTCATAACTGTTTAGCAATCAGTAGAAGATATGAATTGATTTTCTGAAAAGATTGTCCGCCTCAATATCATAATAATGATGATAGTTACATACATATATCACGGAAACTACGCATAATTTTCTTTTGCGCTCGACAATATGTTCCATATTTTTACCCTGGTTGTAGCTGAACTGCGACGCTATTTAGGGGTGCTAAAGTATTTATGGAATTTCTTCCTGCAAGGTACCCATATACAACTGGGTTGAGTTCTGCACAATGTTGAAGGTAATTATTATCATAGGACTCAAACCATGACCCTCCGGTGAAAAGCAAGAGTCAGAACCACTACACCGTAATGTCTCCACATATTCTCTCAAGTCCCATGCTCTAACATTATATAAATTGTGTCAGATTTGCCAACCATTACAGAATATTCACATAAAGTTTCTTTGTATCCCAACTACAAAAGCAATAACAACTTGTTCAGGAGAGACAACATACAGCCATGGTACAATGCTGTACTTTTTGTCTTATCCCAAGTACTTCTGTCAAATGCAGGTCATCATCTGATAATACACTCTTTGGCTTAGTGTGAGCAGCATTTATATTGAGGCGTGAGCAGTGTTATAGAGGTGTGAGCAGTGTTATCGACCCATCTCTAGATGATCAGACAAGCCTCTCTGCAATTCATTGTTTAATCCAGAGAGCTGAAAATGAAAAGGGGTGTGATGAAATGAAAAAAGGGTGCATGCATCATTTTGACCCACTTTTTAATTTTGTGATCATGCAGATATATCAACTTTCTTCTTTGAGTTTAGCTTTTAAAAGTAAGGTCCTGACAATCTACGAGTGTTATGTGGAATCTTATCATGGCCTACAGTGTATAGATTTATGTACGTACTTATGTAATCACTACACCTTTGTGTATTTTTAAAAGTTATAATCATTTTTGTAAAACAGATATTGATTGGAATTACTACCTCTTAAAATAGATCTTTCCATCCTTTATTGTTTTGATCCGTTGTACATAAATCATGTGGTGAAATCTTGTCTGCTTTGAACATAGTACTTATTTTTCACCAAAGATGCAAAATGGAAAGGGTCTGATACGATAAGTGTATGGGCAGAAATCTGACGTTACTGAATGTGTAATTCACCTACGTACAAGCATATTTTGTGATGACATTAAAATACTTTTTAATCACTCGGATAACGATACAGCATTCTTAGAGTATCCAGTTTTGTTATTGATCCTCTAAGCTCTCCATGGATATCAAATTTGTCATATTTTGATTTCCCTTATAAATATAAGATTTAAATATGTTTGATGGAAACATTGATAGGCTTTGCCAGTGGATGGCAGCTGATCATTTTACTTTCTTTTGTCAAACATTATCAACGAATGCAAAGAAAGAAAGGCAGAACAAGGATGGATGTGCTATCATATTTTTTGTTAGTAAACAAAAATCTGACTGATGCAAATGTATTTGTTAACCGTTATCAATCATTAGACAGTTGAGGTAAAGAATTGCTATTTTGCCTCTCTGCATTACCGATAGCATAGCCTGAGAGCATGGCTCAATTAAGCATTGCTTGAAAGCATGCCTGATGGGAACAATGACCTTGATTCCATTCCATGATGGCTTTGAATTGAGGCACAATCTGAATCTGATTACATTAGGGGAGTGCTAATATCCACCAGCCTCTGCTTTATTGTGTTTAATGCTCTGTCAACCATACTCCAGTTCATGGGTCTACTCTGGATAGACGTGCACTGTACGTACAGTAGTCAGGAAGCTTTAATTCTCAGGTTTTAAAGATATTTTAGAAATCCTGCTTGTACATATGACATTACTTCTATCTCCTTATCCCTTCATTTTAATTCCACCTCCATTTGTCTCCTCTCCTCTCCTCTGCTCTCCTCTGCTCTCCTCTGCTCTCCTCTCCTCCCCTCTCCTCTCCTCTCTCCTCTCATATCCTCTCCTCTCCTCTCCTCTCCTCTCCTCTCCTCTCCTCTCCTCTGATCTCCTCTCATATCCTCTCAATAAGTTGGTTCTCCTATTTTCGCAAGCAAACTGTATTCAATGACCTACACGTATGACCTGAACTGGGATGTTTAAAGAAGGAACATTGTACTCTGAATCTAGGTTTTAATCTCTTAAGTTTGAATTTGGTTTCAGGGAAATTTGATGAAAAAAAGCCCCCTTGAAATGTCCTTTTTTTAAATCTATGTTGATAGTTCCATGAATTTCTCTGTAAACCTAATATAGATTCAGTCTGAATTTGTGTTTCAATTTGTTTTGGATTTCTTGTTTTAATTAATGTGCTGCAATCAAAAAGATATGGTCACTAATTTTATTTTTTTGGGGGTTAATTTTGTTTTAGTGCATACGCAGTGTAAAAATGACATTGAGATGTACATGACTAAGAAGATATGCCATGAGATATTTTGATTTGTTTATTGAGGTATACACCACCTGTACTGTGCTTGTCTATTAGGAGTGTGACTCACAAACACACAGGAACACACAAGTTAAAACCCTGTCACACTAGCCAGCATGTGGCAAACTTTAATTACAGTGGAAAGAAACTTAGCTATCCAATATTGTTCATACACTTACTTCACTTTATAGTCATTAGTCCTTCATTAGCTTTATAATCTTACTAAAAAAAGATGACAAGTGAAAGGATAGTATTGTGAAGTTTCATACTGACAAACTCTGTATCATATGTGTGAAGGGGTATTTAAATCCTTTAACTTTGACCATTTCTTGGTACAGTATGACAACGTCCGGTCCCCAAAATATTTTCATTCGTATTTGTGCTACATACTAGAAGGCCTACATGTATCTTCCTCTATGGTGCATTGCCTGAGACAAGTCTCTTAACATTCTAGTCAGTTCAGATTGGAAGTGAATTAATAGTTGTGAGCCATTATAACGAGCCCTTTCCCCCTTCCACTCATTGTCTCTCTGTAAATGTGATCGGGATCTAGTTTCTTGTTGTACACAAGGTGCAGGGAGCAGTCAAGGCTGTATTCATGGTAATGCTGATGAACATGTTTCAAATTTATTTGTATCTAATGAACGCTCTTTGGGTGGGATGCTATTCGAATGATATACTGTTCATGTATTAGACGTGTTTCCTCCATGATTGGACAGACAGGAATGCCTTTTTTGCTTCATTTTTAAATAGCTTATTGGTGTTCTAAAGATAGCATTACTAATACTTTGTGCCAGCTCCCATCTCAAATGAGAGAGGCACTTGAAGGTGATCTGATGTAATGTTGATTGTATTGTTTGTGCAGGATGGGAAACCCAAGTCATCTCAAGGGGCCCAGTCTTCCCAGGCCCAGACTTCAGTGAGTGAAGAGAGAGAAGAAGAGATCTCACCTACCCCACCAGCAGTACAACCCAAGGGACGACGTCGCCGTGGTGCCTTCAGTGCTGAACCATACACAGAAGAAGATGCTACGTCCTATGTCAAGAAGGTAACATCATCTTCTCATAATTCACCAGGGTTTCACAAAGTCATTTTTCAAAATGAATTTAGAGTGTCTGGAAAATGATCTTGGAACCCTTTAAAGGTTGGGACTGTAACAAAAGAAATAAAAGCGAAAAAACGTTTTTAAAAATATGACGTAGATTGACCGAATTGAAAAATTAATAAGAAAGTTATTTCAATAATATATTTGAGCAGTAATTTGGGGCAAATTTTGGTCACATGTTATGTTTTATGTCATGTACTTCTTGACTGGTATATTGTTATTACTCATTGTTTTTGAAAATCCGTTTTAACCCATTATTGCATATTTCTATTAAAAATTCAAAAGATGAAATCAATCAATGCACCTGCACCCATGTATCTATCAATGAAAAAAAAAAAACTTCTTTTGGTTAATAAAGGGGTTAAAAAAGCAGGGTTTCAAAACAATTATGAACTATTTGCAGATAAGTGCATGAAATACATCATATCACATGACAAAAAGTTGCCAATTTGCATGCAAAATCACTGTTGAGTGATTCTTCATAACTTTCTTATTTATTTCCGATTTGATTCAACCTTTATTTTTTATCTGTTCGTCTGATTTTTCTACATTTATCAAAGCTAGATATCTCTGGCACAGACCTTTAAATTACTATCAAGTTTCTCAATCAGGTATCAGTATATGACAAGTCACTAGTACAGTCTTTCTGAATTAAAGAAGGACTTGGTTAAACATGGATTGGGTCCCATTTCCTTGATATTACATGAGCCCCAATCCCCCATTGTTTTGCAATGGAAAGTTTGTAGCTGTAGCTGGCACATTTGTTTGATATTTCAATTCGAGAGAAAAAACACTTAATTTTGCCAAATTTGTTTTATGCAGTTCATATACATGGATGTAAGATGAAAAATTAAAAAATATTTGAATAGAGACCTTCAAAACACCTTTAGGTGTATTTCGTAAAGAACACCATCCAATTTTAACTCTGCGATTCGGTCCTGTTTCTAAATCAAATTACACTTCCCTGTGCAGTGGAAAACGATTTCCTGTGGGCCTCAAGAAGACATTAATCCAATTTCTGATAATGGTTTATTTTAATTTGTTTGTCTGCTTCTAGATTGAGTGGCGATGGTTCAATTAGGATCTATTAATACACAGCTTGGTCTCAACAGGTTTCTTGTCACTAACAATCAAGGGCAAGGCATGCATACAAGCATGCCAATGCTGAGATGCATAAAGTACATGCACAAGTATATCATCTTGATCTGTATGCACCTTTGCAGTGTACCAACAATGTGCTTGGGCTTAACTGAACTCCCCCATGTTCCTTTTTTACCCTATCAATCTCTATATCAGACCAATCATAGGAGTTATTGAAAAACATTAACTCCTTTTGATTTGTAGTGCACATTTTGAAAATACATCTGCATTTGAAATTGACACCTTGAGTTTATCCAGATTTTTCCAATGTCTTCGCCTTGCACTTGCAGCACTATGTTAGTTGAAACATGTACAGCAGGTATGTGCAGCTCAGCTGTTGGTGTAGATTCTATCAGAGACGACTTGAGAGATATGTTTTTGCTGATGTGTCGTGGCTATAATGAAATTTTATATATCAAACCCATTGAATCTACTTTGCTTCGTTTCCACCCAGGTTATTCCCAAAGATTACAAGACGATGGCTGCTCTCTCCAAAGCCATCTCCAAGAATGTCTTATTCTCCCACCTCGATGAAACAGAGAGAAGGTATGTCTACTTCTACCTCTACTCTTCCAGATGAACAAAAAGAACATACTCTCTTTTATTTTGAACTTTGTTTATTTACTGGCAATTGGAACTTTAACTATACTACAGTAGTTGTCAAACTTTGGATATGAATCTTTGGGACTAGTACACTACATGTAACCTTTCTCAAAGTGCGTATCATATACATTGTACATATAGCTTTTATTGTGATATCATTGTTGCATTATATCCTTGGTTGCAATCAAAATGCTTGTAATTAAGTTGCAATCTTTCATGATACATATTAATAATTTTCATTATTTGAAAAATCATAATTCTCATTTGCAATCATACATGTAGTAAAGAAAAAAAATTGTAGAGAATAGCATGTCTTTCAATATCGAGGTTTGAATAGCTTCTCCTGGCTTAAACTATTGAATGATTTGCTCACTACCACCTTGTACTATCTTTTCAGTGATATCTTTGATGCCATGTACTCTGTGAAGCATGATGCTGGTCAGGTGGTTATTACACAAGGTAAAGAGTATTTGATGTCTATCTATTGCCAACGTAGTACTGTGTTTACAAACATGTGTATTTCTATCACTGACACTTGGCTATCAGGGCTGGACTTTAAAGGGAGCCCGGTGGCAAATGGCTCCCCTAAACTGCAAAGGGCTCCTTAGAAAATCAGTTGGGGAGCCTAGCTTGCTCTTCAGCTTTTTGGATAAAATGATGTTCATGATATTAAGAGACAAAACTGGGCTCCAATAGACTTATACAGGCTCCTCCAAAATAAAGTAAGGAGCCCGGCTGGCTCCCTAAAAAGGAAAAGTAAAGATCAAGCCCTGGCTATATGTCTCCTGTTATCTAGAAACATTTATAACATTTACAATGAAATTTGAGAGTTACAATGACGTTTTTTACACTAGATACAAATTATATAGTTTACTTGGAAATAATATTGATTCAATTGCTATTAGAAATGGCAGGTGAAATTGTTTACCATTTTGTTATTTCGTATTAGATTTATAAATCTATATTTTGAGCTTGCTCTCTCATATTAAAGGCATCTCTCAAATGGTAGCCGATATAGACTTTAGAAATGTGGCTCACTTCTCCAATAGCCCTTTCATGATAATTGAATGTATTTCAATAAATGTTCATCCATGGCTCAAGATGAAATACACCAGATAAATATATCAGATACATGTGCAGAAAGGAGACCAAAATCTTCACAAAATTTCCCCATTGCGATTGTACCTTTCTTTGTTGTTTCAAAATGGGAAATAATCATTACCATTCCTTGTGATAATTCTGTGGCAACCTTGCATTTGTAAGAATTGTGAAATGAAGTGAATTAGGTGAGTTGAATAATGAAATGATGTGTTAACATTCAGCTCACAATAATTAGCCATTCTGGTAACCACTCAACGACTTACGTCATTCTCAAATCAATATCTCTATTTCTGGTTGTAATTTTTATACTTCATTATTCCACAAATGACTTGTTACCTTTAATTTATCCAATCTAGAATGTATTCATCTGCTTGTTGTATTTCCATGGCTTTAGAAATTTGTTTAATGATATGAATATCTAACAGAATTTCTGACAATTCACAAGCCACAAAGTGAAGCTAATACAAACAAGTTTAGGTCTTGAATGAGCCAACGTTCCAATCAATAATAACAGGAAATCATGTCAAATAATGCTGGATTTGTGCACAGATGTTCCGAAATGTTAATTAAAAACTTTTTCATTAATCAATTCCATAATCTATTGTGGTGGTATGTGCAAATAGTTGTGATTGGCTGACCTTTAAAAAATTTGTTGATAATGTGAACGTAAATTTCTGTTCATGTCAAATGAAATGCAGTATTCATTTCCTATAATTGTAGGATATTAAGGCCATGGAAATGTGAAGACAAGTTTGCTTTAGAGTTCAGTTGCAATGTTACTTGTTTGCTTGGACTCGGTAGGATGTTGCTACAAAGTTGCGATCAATTGCAAGTTGCAGTTGATCAACAAGCGTCTTGTCAAAAGTGCAGACCGTGTGGGAATGAAAAAGCGTGTTTCAATTTGCAGCTGATTGGCAGTTGACCTGTGATCATTTGCAATGTTGTATCAACACCCGTTAGTGTTCTACAGATCACTTTTATAGTTTTAGTTTAGACAACCATGATAAGTTGTAATACTAAGGGGGTGTTGCTCAAAAGTTGCAATTGATCGCAAGTTGCAGTTGATTGGAACGCGCCAATCAAATTCATTGTTTCATGCGCGTCTTGTTAAATGCGCAAACCTTGCGCGAATAAAAATGCGCGTTACAATTTCCAAAGTTGCAGTTGATTTTCAGTTGATTCTGAGCAATGCCGCCTAAGTGTTCTTGTATCTGTAGCTCTGACGGATGCTTAATTCCCCCACCAGCAATTTAATGATGTCATGTTAAATTCTTTTGCCTTTTTTTTCTAAATTTTGCTTAACTAGGTGATGAAGGTGATAACTTCTATGTCATTGACTCTGGAGAAGTTGATGTGAGTAGCATTTACAAATTCACTCATGTTTCATGTCATTCTGGGAATGAGTCTCTTGGTATCACATTGTAATTTGATAGGCATTTTAGCAGCATTGCTACACAAGATATGGTTTGGTTAGCAACTTTTCACATAGAAGTGTACACTCAAATTTTTAAAATATTTCCTCTTTGTCTAAAACTGCCAATCAAATTTGTAAAGTAAAACTATTCCCTGTTATTTTAAGATCCCATTCTACCAAAATCAAAAGTAATATCCTAGCCAAAGGAATGTTAACTTACTTGTTTATAATCTATGTATTCTCATTCTGTATGCATTTGTTGGCCTGTTCTGTATTTCTTCTATCTTTCCAAAAATGCGCTTTGAATCTTATGAAAAGGCAATTTATAAATGCAAACTATTATTTTTATTATTATTATTATTATTAATTTATTGAAAATTACAATGTTTATTGTTGTTCGAACAGCAGTGACAATTGCACTGGTTTGTCAGACATGTCTATTCTTCATTGCACTGGCAACTTTGTTTCAACAAACTAAATATTTCACTCATAGTGGAGAGCATTTAGTATGAACACTGTTTTGTCAATGGGTAAGCTACATGTACATCAATGGGTATAATAGTGCCAAATTAAAAGGGTCATGAAAAAATAAATTTTGCTTCTTGACCTGTGTAATAGGAAAATTAAGTATCATTATGACATGAAGAAAGCATAGAATAGATGAAAATGATATTATTTTAATTTTTCAGCATTCATCAACTTACATGTCACATAGGAAATGAAAAGAAGCTAGACTAAATAGTTTTGGAAAATAGACTGAAAATATCTTAATTGAAATATGCAGGATGCATATTTTCTTTGGAAATAAATGTTTCCCTCTCTAATATTGGCTGATTTTCCAGTTCAATATATTAGTGTACACCGAATGATGTCATTATTCTGTATCATGCTCTCTTTCATATAGATCTACGTTGACGGAGAGCGAGTTGTCACGCTGAGTGAGGGAAGCAGTTTTGGAGAGTTGGCTCTCATCTACGGCACCCCAAGAGCTGCCACTGTCAAGGTATTGGTCTATCTGTAATGTGATCTGATAGAAGATTTGTGCGTACATGCGTGTGTGTAAGGGGTATTGGTTTGTGTAAGGACATGCATGTCTCATTAGAGTTGGCTCTCATCTATGGCACCCCAAGTATTGCCACAGCCAAATTATTTTTTTTGTCCGCAGTTTGAACTGACACGTTTTGCATGTGTGAGATTATGGGAAATGTAAAAATTAATTTCACATTACAGGCAGAGTTCTTTGGTGTAAGTTACCTTTACAAGAACATATCAAAGGATTGTCTCATGCACTTGTATCCCCAAATTGCCATGCTGGAAAATAATTAGATAATAGAGTAACCTGCTTATTGTTATGTTTTTTTTTCTGCTCTACAGGCTAAGACAGATTTGAAGCTGTGGGGAATAGACAGAGACAGCTACAGGCGAATCCTCATGGTAAGTGTTCCTAGTAGCCATGTTTGCTCATTCTCTTCTCTTTACTATGCTATCAATGTTCAGTCATGTCAGATAATGTTTATTACCATTCACTTGTATG
>BQKZ01001677.1:118820-129303 GCA_036244855.1 Temnopleurus reevesii
CAACCCTTTTCAAGTCATAATTAAAGGAGAACTTCACCCAGACATTGATGCACTCTCAGTGGATGAAGAAAAATACAATGATCAAACTGTGAAAATTTGAGCAAAATCCAACAATCCATTCAAAAGTTATGAATTTTCAAAGTTTTGATTTTTCAAAGTTTTGATTTAAACCCCTCCTGGGCTCCTTAAATTGGCAACGTACAGGCACAAAATGGCTGCCAACATGGAGAACTCTCCATTCACTTTGTACATAGAATTTCACATTTTCTTCTTTTTCTAGAAAAGTAAACAATAAATCAACAAAATTCATTCCAAAATGCATGCAGAATCAAAATGTCTGTATCATACTTGAAGAGAAAAGTACAATTTTGTCTACTTTTCTAGAAAAAAAAAAAGGTGAAATTCTGTGTACAAAGTGAATGGACAGTTCTCCATGTTGGCACCCATTTTGTGCCTGCACGTTGCCAATTTGAGGAGCCCATGAGGAGTATTAATCAAAACTTTGAAAATGCATTACTTTCGAATGGATTGTTGGATTTTGATCAAATTTTCACAGTTTTATCATTGTATTTCTCCTCAGCACACATCAATGTCTGGTTGAAGTTCTCCTTTAAATACACTGTGAATCAAACCCGGTTATTCTGTATCAGCCTGGAACAAAACCTCATTCTAATTAAAGCATGTCTTTTGTCTTCTTGATAACTGGCCAGCAGCTAGCACATTGACTTGGTAGACAGCTCAATATATTGATTTCTGGCCAAATTTCCCAAATTAAAACCTGCGTGGAATGAAAGTGTGAAAATAGAATGCTGCTATAATTAATATTTGCAGGTGACATATAATGTACATGCTCATGAGATGTCGTTTTCAGTTTTAGATTATTTAAAAAGATTGATGTAAAAAGTTAACATATACGTATCATTATGGCCTTACATTACATAGGTCAAGAGATATTGTTGATCAATATTCTCAGAGCTTTGAACTGAATAACATCTTTATAGTTTTGAGGTATTTGCCACTGAAAATTTTGCAAAGAAAGCAATATTGAAATTTGTTGAATGTGTATTTTTGTCTGATATTTATGTTTGTGTATAATAGACTCACTACAACAGTCTTTGAATACTTCTATCAAAGTAATGAATACATGAAAGGTGTGGTTATTTTAATACCCCTAAACACCCCCAATTGTTTTTTAGGAATGATTCATGTTTTTTTTTATATTAACAGGGAAGCCAAGTACGCAAGAGGAAGATGTACGAGGAATTCCTCACAAAGGTGTCCATCCTTGGTAAGTCCATCCAACACTTTAATCTCATCAATAAATGGGAATTATAGAGGTCTGTAATGATCATGATCAAGAAATTAATTTGGAATGAGCTGAATTATTCACAGATTTATTTTACATGCATAAAAAGCTGTGTTATGCCATGCTGCTTTCTGCAATAGGCAAGCAGCATAGTACAAATTATGGCAGTGTCCTGGAGATTAAAACTGATGCTCAGTACTATTTTTGTGATAAATAAGCCATTTCTAGGTCAATTTTATTCAAATAAACGTGAACATATTCTTATTTGTTATTGAAGAACTGTATTATGTGAATATTTTTATTGCAGCTCACAAAGTGACTAAATATTTGAAGCGCTTCCCCTGCCAAAACTAATCTATACCTTTAATGATACATGTACCTGAGTGGAATGAAACACTGTTATCTATTCTAATTGTCAAAGTGCATCAAAACTGAAGAAGATCATGTTCAAGTAAACAACGATCAAGGGAAGCATATTCAAGTGAAAGAATACAGTATTTTATAAGCAATATCTCTTCTTATAGAGAAAAAGTAAGATCCACAGGAAAGGTCAAGTAGGAAGATTTCTTTCTGTGTAAACAGCTTAATTATGACTTATGGAGTCAGAGGGGTTCCTTTATCTTGGTTTGAACACTACTTACATAATAGACGCCAGTATGTTACTTTCAAATCCAAATCTTCTAATATTTGTACTGTGAAATGTGGAGTACCTCAAGGGTCAATCTTAGGACCTTTACTATTTTTAATATATATGAATGATATTGTAAATGCATCACCTCTACTTACATTCGTTTTATATGCTGACGATACAAATATATTTTATTCAAATCAGAACTTAAATACACTAGTCACTAAAATAAATCAGGAGCTGACAAAAATATCTTTCTGGTTTAAATCGAACAAACTTTCTCTTAACATTAAGAAAACAAATTTTATGTACTTTAAACACGCCAATTCCAAAGAGGTATTAGATCTAAAAAAAGGAAACAATTTTTTTTGATCGATAGATATAAATATATGCAAATTCAATGGATTATGACAAAATAAAATGTTCATTTGTTAATTTTGAGAGTGGAATTTTTTTTCCTTTTTTTCATGAAAGAAAACCTTGACGTATGGGAGAACCTGACTGTGGCTGATGCTCTGGAACCAGTGCAATTTGAGGATGGAGAGAAGATTGTTGTACAAGGAGAACAGGGTGATGACTTCTTCATGATCATTGAGGTATACTACCTGACTCTCAAACATTTGTATACAATGAACCTGGCAATTTTGATGCTACATTTGACATCACATCAGGTCATTCTAATGATGAGACATGCAGTATGCGCTGAAAATAAGTTTCCATTAAACTGGATTCATATGGGCTTATGATTGCTTGTCTACATTGTGATTAATGATGTGATCAGGAACCCTCCATTTACCCATCTTGATTGTAATAATGGGTTTGGAAATTGGTGGACAGAGGCTTGTGGACTGAAAAAAGATCAAGTGCGGACCTGATGTTGTTAATTGATGATGTGTACATCAGGTGCGTACTTGTGATTAATTGGACACATGAGATGCGCACCTGTTGTTTATTGTCCACAAGCCTCCATCCACCAATGTCCAAAACCCACTATTGTCTACATTAACTACAAATATGAATCTTTGCTATACTTCAGGATGCAGTGACTGTTATTTTCAAGCAATTGTGTTGTGTCCCTAGAATTCACAGATATTATCTGTATGGCAAATATTATTTCTGACGTTGTCTATGACTTTGTTTCACGTTTTGTTTATTTAGCAACATGAAGTTTGTTTGTATGGAAATTTATAGACAAGGTCTGTATACAAAGACATGCTGTGTTAGACTTCCTCTTCAGACATATCCATTCCTTTACTTATATAGCTTCTTATAGTAAAACACTGTCCTGGTGATGGTGATGGTGATGTTGATGATGGTGATGATGATGGTGATGATGATGATGGTGATGATTATGATGATGATGATGATGATGATGATGATGATGACAATGATGTTGACAACGACGACGACGACGACGATGATGATGATGATGATAAAGACGATGATGACGATGACGACGACGATGATGATGATGATGATGATGATGATGATGATGACGACGACGACGACGATGATGATGACGATGATGACGATGACAACGATGGTGATGATGATGATGATGATGATGATGATGATGATAACGATGATGATAATGATGATGATAATGATGATGATAAGGATGATGGTGATGATGACGATGATGATGATGATGATGATGATGATGATGATGATGACGATGATGGTGATGATGATGATGATGTTGATGTTGAAAAGGAACATACCTTCATGGGGTAAGATGGGAGGTTTGCTAAAGTAGAGAGGGATATTGAGCAGATAATATTGTTCAATACTTGTAGGATATGATGTTCACATTCACATTTGAATGATTTTTTTTTAATTTAAGACAGTATGCTATGCTGTTTAATGATACAGATTTCTTTCTACTTTATTATTTCAGGGTCAAGCTGCTGTTCTTCAACGTCATGGCAACGACTCAGAATTGATTGAGGTTGGCAAGCTTGGACCTTCAGATTACTTTGGTAAGCATTGTATCACATCTAGTGGTTTAGGATAAGGATCAGTTTCTCCTTTCTCTCTTTCTTCTAATTTGCATTTATTTTATCAAATAGATCTTGCATTACCAATGAGTAAAAGCTTGGGAGATTGCAAATAAAAAAATAAATAAAAAAGAGACAATCTTTTTGACATCTTCGTCATGTCCAGGTACATGTTGTGTAACTATCTCACAGAGAATATTGTTTCTGTTTAGGTTCTTGTCACAAGGCCAAACTTAAATCTCCTTCGTAATTTTATGAAGAAACTCATTGAAATTATTACTTTCGGGAGCATTCTGGTGCTCATTTTCGCATAGATTTTCAGTACTTTATGCTAAATTATATTGTTCAGAATTGATGTCATGTTGCAGCTTTCTATTCCGAGATTGATGTTATCCAATATTTGTGTGGAATATCATGTGCTCAGAAAATAATTTCTCCATGTGCAATGTAAAGCCTGACAAAGTCAAATGTTCTTTAAAATCTTATAAAGTGTAAGTTCATCAGCACATTTTATTGTGTCGTTATCCTGTATAAACATCCTATATACTTCAATTGATGTATAAAATAAAGATTTGTTTTTCATGGAGAATGTGGGTATTTTTTTAAAACAAATGGCATTCATGTTTTGTTTAATATACAGACTAGTACAGTCTATTGCAAAAGTTTAAGACCTGCAATTTTTGCACTTGCCTCTGTACAGTCATATCTTTACTCAAAGGGGGTGTACTCACAAATGTGTGCAAGTTAATCCTTAATTTTCTGCTCAAATGATTAAAACTGTTCATGTTAATATCAGTATTTAAGAGAGGTGCCTCAATTTTCAGAAAGGTCTTACGTGATCTCTCTCTCACAATGATTTGATCCTCAACATTGTTTTAATCACATGCCTGATGGAATGGGGATCATTGTTTGAGATCTCGCAAAATCTTTCCAAGAGATTAAACTAATTTGTCTTTTCCAGGGTTTCATGGATAGTCTGAGCATTACAGCTTGCTGTTTAAGCAGTGAATTGGAGTAATGGTGGCCCAAAGATGTCAGTAAAACTCTTCTGATTCCACCAATGAATGTGTACAGGTTAATACAAATTGAAAAGTGGTCTTAAACTTTTGCAAATGACTGTAGTTTGTCCCTCCTTCTCTCCCCTCTCCCCCTGCAGGTGAGATTGCCTTGCTGCTAGACCGTCCCCGTGCAGCCACGGTTGTCGCCCGTGGAAACCTGAAGTGCGTCAAACTCGACAGACAGCGTTTTGAGCGTGTCCTTGGACCTTGCCAGGAAATCCTCAAGAGAAATATCTCGAGCTACAACAGCTTTGTACAGTTGTCTGTTTAGATCATATTCCTCCCCCCTCCCCCCTAAAAAAGAGAGGGATTTCCAGCTACAACTTTTTACACTTGTAAATCAGATCTTACCCCTCCCCTACATTTCAGCTTTGTGAAATTTTCTGTCTAGATATCAACCCCCCCCCTCATCTCCTATCTCCAGATACCACAGGGAGATGGGGGTCACAAGGTAGGTCCCTCATTAATAACTTGTACTTGTAAAATAACAGTTACTATCTACTTGGCAACTAAACGATAACACAACTTATAATGCAAAGGAAACTGATGCAGAAAATCAATGTTATATCATTGATTTCTCTCTAAAATTCATCTTTCAAAAAGTCATGAAGGTTAATAACAACTCATCTTTTATTCCCTTCCATTTCGTAAACGAGCATTTGAGCAAAGTTCAAAGCTTTGCCTGTTCATGAACTCTCTTATTAGAATCCACAGGTCTCCCCATAAAGAGTTGATAAATCCTCTTCTTGACAATCACGTGTCAGTCATGTAATATATGACGTATATCTTAACTAGATGTCATATTAGTTGTCAAATATATCCAGGTTGGTGATTTACCAAGTAGTCAAGTTCGGAATGACTTTGGACAAGGACAGGAATGCATTACTCAGTGCTGCACTAATACGTTTCGGCTCATTGAATTGACGAGTACAGTAACTAATTACCAGTTATTTGTGTCTGAAAATGACAAGGTTAAAAACAATCTTGTTAGATTAGTCTGGAGAATGTGAGATCAGTGGCCTATAACAGAGAGAGATCTATCAATAATTGTTCTTAGTATGTATTTTACTATTAACTTAAAAGTTAATTTAATGATAAGATTAATAGTTCCCACGTATAACAAGGGAATTGGAAAGCCTAAATCATCCTGTATGGTGGTTCATCAGAATTATATGGTTAATTTCCTTGACAAACAATTCTTGACCAACTCTGTAGATTGTTTTGTCTGCATTATCCATCAGGAATGCACAGAAATATCAACAAAAATGAATAATGTCTCATGATGTTGAAATCCCTTTGGCATGTACAAACAGACTGAGTAATTGTTGATCTGTGCTTGTACATAAAGTGATATTGTTTATTCATTAGTAATTGGTGCTGTGTGCTCAAATAGCTGTTGGAAAGAATTATTGTTACAGCTACAATGTTTCTTTTCTATATTTGAGAGGAAATGCATTTACATGCATTTATGGGTTTTCATTACTCCTAGATATAAATATTTATATATATAGCCAGTTCATGTTTGAAATGTCTACTGTGTAGTTTTGAAGATTATATATATTTCTAATTCTGGGCACCTATTTCAAGATATTGTGAATCTTTTAATGGGGTATTATATTTCAATCTTTCAAATTTTCAGCTTTGGGTATTAATCAGTTTTATAATCAAATTAATGCAGATTCAAAAAGTGATAATTAGTGATTTACTTTTGCAGAGGAATTTTTTTAATTAAACAAATCATAAATCTTTACTTTTTTCATAGAAAAATAATTAGTAAGAGCTAAGAATGATTATAGCTGCATGTACCGTGCACTAAGGTGGTGTTGCTATAAAGGTACAAACTATTACAAATCAAGAGCTAAGAATGATTATAGCTGCATGTACTGTGCACTAAGGTGGTGTTGCTATAAAGGTACGAACTTAAGTTCAAATCAGTTGGAAAATGAAACATGGATAACTCATCCACAGTCTGCGCTTCCAACAAGACTCCTTTGCNGTGCACTAAGGTGGTGTTGCTATAAAGGTACAAACTATTACAAATCAAGAGCTAAGAATGATTATAGCTGCATGTACTGTGCACTAAGGTGGTGTTGCTATAAAGGTACGAACTTAAGTTCAAATCAGTTGGAAAATGAAACATGGATAACTCATCCACAGTCTGCGCTTCCAACAAGACTCCTTTGCAACTATTATTTTGATTTGCGCATGCTGATTAAACTGCAATTTGCAATAGATTGCAACTTTCTAGCCACAACCCCTTTGAGACTGGCTCAATTATTCTCACAAAATGCTCCAATGCCAAAACATGAAAGTCATAAACACTGTATTCCAAAATATGTAGATATAATGAATGTGGTATGATAGTGTTACTTAGTTGAATTTATTCTTGCTTTTCTCATATACTGATAAGTAGTGTGCATTTATGAAATTCCAGAACAACCTTTTGAAATGTGTTCAATCAAGTACTTTTTAACTCCATCAAGCTTGTAAATAGAATCTTATGTAGGTAGACGTTCCATCATTCTGTGAAACCCTTCTCGTTTTGTCATTATGAATATAGCACTAAATAAATATGTATTTGATATGTTTATGTTTTTAAATTGTTTTATTATGTCTAAGAAATGTTTTGATTGATTCTTATTTATGATACTGATAGAGAGGGGAATCTTGGTGACATGATTTATATGAATAATTATATTTCTTCTTCTTTTGACTATTTTTGTTCCCTTGCACAATAGAGTATTGTATGAAAGAGCTCTATGTATTACATCACTGTGTGTTGTCGTTCATTGTAGAGATGTATCCTAAAGACATTGTTATGTGAAACTATACTCTACTATCATTAAAGCTAATGAAAGGTGGTGTCTAAAGAATCGATGACTGTGTTCTTGCATTCATTCTTTGTGTGACATTAGAGAAGAGACTTCAACTATTTCAATCTTTCTCTCTCTGTCCCTCTCAGATTTGAAACATTCACACTCAGTTGTGATTCTCCTTTTCCTACCCATTCACTAATATGAGTTATGTTTCATAAAGGTGTTTGTACATCTACACAAGACTCCCCAATGGGATTCAATGACAGGAGTTACCTTCTTGTTCAGAAAAGGGTCACCAGTCGTTGGTGGAGTTGTGGGTAGATCTGCCCCTGTATGAACAGCTTTATGAAACACAGCCCAACTTTGATTGAATAATATTCATTTAATTTCCCTCATGCCACATGTTAATAACTCCAAAGTGTGTCTATAACCCCAGAGCGAAGTCTCCATCAACAAGATTTTCATTGCACATCGTCTACTGCCACGTTAAAAATTCCAATATTGGAGTTAGAGTCTGTGGTTAAGGATAATGATCTGTACAATGGTATTGTGTAATAGAGCTCAGTGTTTGATCTATGGTAATGCTATCATAATCTAAACATTTTGTCAAAAATTCCTTTCATAGTTTCATATACTTCATTTATTTTAACATATTTAACATTAACCATTGACATTTATGTCTGTTTACAAACTAAACTAATTGTTATCATTTCATATAATTATTGGTCATTTAACTGATGCTGGTTGCTTTGTTCATAGTGATTGATAATATGGAGTTTTCAATTTCATTTGTTACAGTCACAGTCACAGCTAGTCGACCTGAAGTAAAGGTCAACCTTTGTGACATCTATGGTAAAGGCATCCTCCTCTGCGCCAGGTAGCTCATCTGCGCCTCATTGACATACGCGATGTAACTTGCACGCTCGGTGAAATCAAAACTTTTTCCCGAAAATCTCCAACCGCGTGTAAAGTGAATGGGATGCAGAGAAGGGATCCAAATATTTTGAACTGCAAAAATGAGACAGGTGTAAAATTCATCTAAAATTACATTGTTCCTGGTCAGATTTTACCGAGATATTTCTCACACATAATCTTTATGACATTTGTGATAATATCTGATTAGTATTGAATTGGATATTCATTGCTTCATGCTTTTTTTTTCAAGCTGAAAGTTTAGGTGCGCAGACGTTAGACCTCCCATCATACTTCCGATTGCCTAACTGTGATTGTGACAAAAGAAATCAAAACCTCCATTACGACTGGCCAAATGATTTACTGATTGAATGATAAAATGAGTGCTGCCTTTTGCTACTTTATGAATGAGTGACATGAAATGATATTCATATGTATGGTTCTGTTAAAAACGATCATAATATGATTGTACATTTAATGGGATGGAGACACAAAATAACTCACATGCATTCAAAAAGCCTTGCATGTAGATTAAATTGTACTTCAGCTCCATGTGACGATAATTTAACATTTAATAAATTAAACAAATAAACCATGTCATGTCGGATTTAGTTATGTAGGTTAATTTTACGCACTTATGTGGCATACAAATTATATTTTCTTTTTTTCCCTGTTACCCTTTGACAGAACATGATATTAAATTAAGTGTATGATGACCTCCTGATCATAACAAGAATGTTTGACAAAGTTTGTGACGTTAAACATTTGTTCAATGATCAAACCAAATTCTGAAAAGAGGCCACCTTCACATAGTGACCACAAATAAAGTATTGTAATCTATCGAAAATAAGTCATTGTTTGTTTTTTAGTAAGAATAGTAATTGAAATAGAAATATGTGCTTACTGGATTGGAAGAAGGTTTGCAACATTTGAGCTGATCAGGATCTCTTCTTTTGCCTATTTATCTCCTGCAGGTGTACAAAAAGTCAAATCCATGTTATGCATATCTAAAGCAACCCAAAAGAGTCATCTACAAAAAATACTTCGTACTGT
This sequence comes from Temnopleurus reevesii, assembly GCA_036244855.1. Lineage (NCBI taxonomy): Eukaryota > Metazoa > Echinodermata > Echinoidea > Temnopleuroida > Temnopleuridae > Temnopleurus > Temnopleurus reevesii. The sequence continues at coordinate 128,591 of BQKZ01001677.1, forward strand.
CTTTTCCCATGTGTCATAAATAATGTGTTCAGAGGCCAATCCTTTGTAATACGTATCTGAAAGACAAAGCATTGCAACCCTTGACCAGTATGTTGGAAATGTGCCAAGACAAGCCTCACTCACCCTCTATCCTACCGATTTTTGTTTATTAAAGATAAATTGATAATAGCTCAAGGAAAGGAGAAAAGCACGAGGGAATTAATCTGATCTGTACTTTGATATTTACACTTTTGTGCTCAACAAGATTTATGTACTCAAAAGGAATTGAAGATAAAATCAGTAACATTAATTCAGACAATATTAATGCTGAATGGTGAAAAATGAATAGAAAAGAAAAATATAGAGCAATGAAAACAAGCAAAAAAAATAATACTGCAAAAAGCATATCGACCACGAAGGGACTCGAACCCTCAATCTTCCGATTCGAAGTCGGACGCCTTATCCATTAGGCTACGCGGCCACGATGTCAATGACGGAAGAAGTTTATGCTATATATAGCATCAAGTGTAATCAATTGAATATTCATACATAGCTGATTCGCTCTTTCCAGATGATCTGAGCAAAATAAGGAGATAAATTTATGTAAGTTTATGATTTCACGACGGTATAATCTTATTTTGTTACTTCAGTGACAATAAAGGTAATGTCTCAAGTTCTAAAATGATGTAATTTGATGTTATTGAGAATTTTCGTTCGCCATTTTATTGTATGTT
>BQKZ01001678.1:0-11257 GCA_036244855.1 Temnopleurus reevesii
TTATTCTTAATCTTGTTATGTAACATTAAGTAATTAGTTTTATTTTTGCTTCATTTTTTTGCATAATAAAAGAAAGCCCATCTAATGGAAGCCAATTACATAAAGTTTGAATTTGTTATTTATTTTCTCACACCCTCGTCCTCCTCTCTTTCTCTCCGAAAGTGGACATGCAAACCGTATGATGCCTCCTAAATATGGACAAAATAAATGTCATGAAGTTTATGACCTGGACAATTTTAAATTCTGTTTTTAGAATGTGTCAATTGAAAATGAAGTTACCATATCGAATCTTCTTTCTAAAAAAAATGTGTTAAAAAGTTAAAAGTTGCCAATTTGCACGGAAAATGGTGATTTTTCAAATGATTTCTGCTTTTGCTAATGGAAGGATTCATGACCATTTTAATGATTATTTTCAATAAAAAATCTCTGCATCCAGCGACAAATGGTGATACAATATAAATGGTCAGATCTCTTGTTATGGAGCATTTTTTTCTCTTTCTGCTCATACATCAGGTATATTTTTTTAGAGCACTACATCAAAAGATATTGGACCAAAACACAAAACTTGTTCTATCGTCCTGAAAGGGTTAAGAAGGACTGGTATTCTATTCTGTGTTTATTGATTGAAACAATTATGCGTATGCAGCACAAGAACTAAAATAAGTCTTTCTTTAAGTCTTATGCATCTCGGTGAAACACCGCCGGGAGTTGTGTTTCATAAAGCCGTGTGTAGATCTACGCATGACTGTATGAGCGACTGGTGATCCTTTCTACAGTGCTGTTCAGCACCAGGAGTTATCGAGTTTGAGGAAGGGTCACCAGTCATTCGTACAGTCGAATGTAGATCTACGAACAGCTTTTACGAAACAAAACCCAGGGAGGTGTTTCACCAAGATAAGAAAGACTTTAGCACGACTTTACGTTCGACTGGTAACCCTTCTTGTGCGTAATGGTTCACATTATTATGCGCATTCAGCGCAAGAACTGATACCAGTCGAACGTAAAGTCGTGCGTAACTTTGAGAACGATTTGGTGAAACACCGCCCAGGGAGGGATTTCACCAAGATAAGAAAGACTTTACGCACGACTTTACGTTTGACTGGTACCCCTTCTTGTGCGTAATAATCCATAATAGTGTGCGCATTCAGTGCAAGAATTGATACCAGTCGAACGTAAAGTTGTGCGTAACTTTAAGAACGACTTGGTGAAACACCTCCCAGGTCATGAAATTTGTGACTCAGGATAGCACCGGGACTCAAAGTTTGCCAACCTACAATGTACATGTAGGATGCTGAAGTCCTTCTTTTGTTGCACATGTCCCAGGTTGGGGGAATCAAAATTTGCCTCCTGGGTCACAAATTTTGTGTCTCTGATAACAAACTTTATGTCCCAAATTGCAAACTAATTTTTGTCTCTTTCTGCGTTTCTGTCTGTCTCTCTCATTCTACGTCTTCCCTACCTCACACACCCTGTTCTCTTCCTTTAAAAAAACTCTGTCTCTGTCTGTCTGTCTCTTGTCTTCTTTATTTCACACATTCAGATTCTCTCCTTTTGTTTAAATTCTTTTTTTTTTTGTTCTATCTCTCTATCTCCCTCTCTCTTCCTCTTTCTCTCTCTGTTATTCTCTGTTGCACACCTGTTTCTCTTACACGTTTATATTTTCTCTTTCTATCTCTCTCCCTCTCTTTCTATCTTTCTCCCTCTCTCTCTCTCTTCCTCTCTTTCTATTCCTCTCTCTGTTATTCTGTTACACACCTTCTGTTTCTCTTACACATTTATATGTTCTCTCTTTCTATCTCTCTTCCTCTATCTCTCTCTCCCCCCCCCCTCTCTCTCTCTCTTCCTCTCTTTCTATTCCTCTCTCTGTTATTCTGTTACACACCTTCTGTTTCTCTTACACGTTTATATTTTCTCTCTTTTACTCTCTCCCTCTCTATCTCTCTCCCTCTATCTCTCTCCCTCTCTCCCCCTCTCTTTCCCTCTCTCTCTCTCTCTCTCTCTCTCCCTTTCTCCTCCCTTTCTCTCTCTTTCCTGTGATATCATATCATTCTTTATTTGAAATTGGCTCTCTGCTCAATTGTGTTTTCCTCATATTTCATACAAATAGTTTACAAATATGAAATTGAATGAATTTTAAGCTTTAGTTTACAAAGAATCGTTTTATTTGTGTAATATCGTTTCATAGTGTATCATAATATATTTGATATCATACCAATCCATATAAAAACAAAACAAAACATGGTAAAATAAATTACCCATTACCACACTCCGCTCTATTTAATAATAATAAAAAACTTGCTAAATTCTGAAAATATTAATTATACAATCATTTCCATAATGATTTTTTTGTTTGTTCTATCTCTCATTAATACAACATGTAAAATCATCTTAATCAAACTAGCTTATAAATGTCAAAGTCTTTGGTTTTTCTAAACCTAAAACAAATTTGATCAAAACATTGGTTAATATTGCCTTTCATACAATAACTTGATTCATTGCGTAAGAGAGTTACATGGAATGTCAGACATCGAATAATTAAAACACTGATAAATCATACAAAATCGCATACATAATTTGCATTGTAATAAATAATACAGTCAAATACTGGTCTCCTCGTCCACTTGTCTATAGTGACCACTTGTCTAAAATGGCCACATATACTGGAGCCAACTGCACAAAACTGTCTTGGCTATCCTCTTCTTGCTTAAGCCCCGGTCAATAAGACCCCGGAAGCAACCCGATTCACCCCGACTCGTTATTCTGAGGCAGTTAACTGTGAATTAACAAAGAGTCGGGGTGAATCGTGTTGCTTCCGGGGTCCTATATGACCGGGGCTTTAGACGTCTTAAATTCTTGAACCGACCCCGTAACATTGACACAAACGCTAATGCATCTATGTTATGTGGACCTCTTGGCAAGTACAAGATAGCTGAGGCCATTTCGTACAATTGGCCCCTGGTTCCCTCTAGATAAAAATGTATGTTAGAGAACCTGTCTATAGAAGTCACCTGTCTACAATGGCCATATCTTCTATTTCCCTTGGACGGCCATTATTGATAGGTTTGATTGTATATGGAGGCTGAACAATTGTAAATCATATGTGATGATTTATAAAAAAAAAAAATGTTTTGAATTATTTTTTTTAGGAGTCAACATCCGCAATAATGTCCCAATTAACTCATTCAGTACATTTTTAATATTGTGATTCAATCGCTTTTGATTCAGGGCTATAAATAAATATATAGCAACTACAAGAGCAAAAAGAAAACGAGAAAATAATCATATCACTTCTTTGACCACCAACAAAAATAGATCTGCTAAAATAACCGGTAGAGGAATATTTTGTAGAAATTAATCGGAACACCATTTCAATAGCCTCTTGAAACCATTACATTACTGAAATGGGTCAAATCCCATTTTAACAGAAATTTGTTTTTAATTCTACCCAAATAGTGTCATTATCAGCATCACCATCTCCATGATCATCACTAACATCACAGTCTTCGTCACTGTTACCACCACTACTATCAACACCATATCATCACCATCACCACCAGTATCATCATTATCATCATCATCACCAACACCACCAGTATCATCACCATCACCACCAGTATCATCACCATCATCATCAACAACACCACCATTATCATCACCATCATCATCACCAACACTGCCATTATCATCACCATCATCAACAACACCACCATTATCATTATAATCGTCATCGTGAGTTTCATTATCATCACCACCATCACCACCATCCATCACCACCACACTATCATCATCATCTCAACAATCGTCATGACTATCATCATAACTGCTACCAGCATCATTACTATCACCACCGTCATCATAACACCATCATCATCACCAACACCACCATTATCATCACCATTGTCATCACCACCAACATCATCACCACCACCACCACCATTATCATTATAATCATCATCATCATCATCACCAACACCACCAATATCATTATAATCATCATCGTGAGTTTCATTATCATCACCACCATCCATCACCACCATCCATCACCACCACACTATTATCATCGTCTCAACAATTGTCATGACCATCATCATCAATATCACCACTGTCATCATTATCATTATCCTCACCACCATCATCATCACCATCATCACCATCCTCATCATCATCATGATCACCATTACCATCCTCATTTTAATCACCAACATGAGTTGCATTGTCACTGCCATCACCATCACCATCACATCCATCTCACTAACATCACCATCATCATCACCATCACCATCACCATCATCATCATCATCATCATCACCATCACCATCACCATCACCATCACCATCACCATCATCATCATCATCATCATCCCCAACACCATCACCATCATCATCACCACAACCATCATCACCACCACAACCATCAATCACCATCATCACCATCATAACCATCACCCCCATCATCATCACCACCATCCTCATTTTAATCATCACAAGTTTCATCACTGTAATATCTGTTACTAACATTATCATCTGCCCCACTTCTATCATCATCATCATCATCATCACCATCATCATCATCATCATCATGACCACCATCCCGCTTTAATCACTGGCACAAGTTTTGTCATTGTAATCTGTCTTCAACATTATCATCAGCACCAATTCTATGATCATCGTCATCATCGTCGCCACCACCACCACCATCACCATTACCAGCATCACCATCATCATCACCACCATAACCAATCATCACGTGTTTCCTTATTTTCACCGCCATCATGATCGCCATCAACTTTGTCACTAAGAACATCATCACCACCACCACCACCGTCATAATGATCACAAACATTATCATCACTATCATAATCATCAAAATCAAACAACCACCACCACCGTCATCACCAAAACTATCATCATCACCACAACCATCATCATCATCATTACCATAATCGACAACCCCATCACTATCATCACCACCATCCTCATCATCATCATCATTACCATCACCATCATCATCATCATCATCATCATCATCATCATCATCATCACCATCACCATAACCACCATCACTATCATCATCCTCATCATCATCATTACCATCACCTCAATACAACAATCATCACCATGCTCCATCACCGTAACCACAATAAAAACACCAGGCATCTTCTCCATCATCACAATTACCACCATCACTAATACTATCATCATCATCACCACCATCATCATCCTCATCATCATTACAACCACCACCAGTATCATCACCACCATCACTATCGTAAATAATATTAAGTTTATCACTTTGACGCCAAACCATTATCATATCATCACCATTATCAATATCATCACCATCATAATTATCATGAAAAAAACTTATTTTACTAAAAATTCAAATTACACACATGTTGCAGGATTTGGTTATAAAAAAAAAACAGGTTAACTTGGTTGATTACTAAGCATCTATGAGGTCAACAAGTAATGCTCCGGTCACATAGGATCCCGGAAGCAACACAATTACTTACTTACTTGGATGTTTACTGGGATGTTGAGGCGTAAAGGAATCCTTATTTGCCCCTCCATGACCGTCACCGATTTCACGAACCGGCCTACAAGCGAGAGGTGGTTGCACAAACTAGTCGTAGCAATTCAATTGAAATAAACGCTATTGAAATAACTTGAATTACAGTGGTGTGCCATTGTACTTGGCGCTATGTCGGGGTTTATACGTGTTCAAGCAGCGCCCCCGTTGTTAAAGGCCGGTTCGTAAAAACGCTGACGAATGTAATACTCTGTCTCTGGTAAGGACTGTACTTAAGGGGATGACTGTGCCAGTATTTTCTGAGAATAGTCTTAAACTGGTTTACACTTGTTGCATTAACTGCGCAGTCTGGTAATGAGTTCCAATTGTTGCAACTTCGTACAGAAAAGCGATGATGGCGGATGACAGATTTACATTTAGGTTTGCGGATTTTCAGGCAGTGGCCCCTAGTCTTGGATTCATGGACAAGTTGGAAAAACTTATTCACATCCACACAGTCAATTCCTTTCATGATCTTGAATATTTGGATTAGTTCAGCTCTATGCCTTCTGTAAACCAGTGTCTCCAATCCAAGAGCTTTCAATCTTTCCTCATGGGGCAGATGGCGAAGGTGTGGGATTCACCCCGACTCTTTGTTACTTCACAGTTAACTGCTTCAGAACAACGAGTCGGGGTGAGTCGTGTTGCTTCCAGGGTCCTATGTGACCGGGGCTTTATAAAAAGGTGGTTCAAGAAGTTAAGTTTTGACTGATTTTGTGATCAATGAAACCTTCAATCCTTTCTTCCAGCTTTGATGAACAAATAAAGCAACTTAAAAGGAGAGTCTACCCCAAAATGATAATTTTTCAACAGATGCTGAAAAATTTGGTAAGCAGAACAAAAAAGTTTGAGTGAAATCAGATATCTAATAAGTAATTTCAATAACGCCAATATATTTTGTTTTATTTACAAACCCATACCACCTATTTATTAGAATCTTTACCTTTTAGAATTTCAATCTAGTAAAATATTGTATTTGGTGTATTCAATATTGTATTTGGTGTATTTTATATTTATTTGTTTTAATTGTAAAAAAATTTATGTGTTCCAGGGCCCCATGGAAGACCAAACTTTGTTTGAATGGGCTACCCTGGTGAAATATGAATAAATAAATAAATAAATAAATAAAATAAGAAAGTTATGAATGTTTGAATATCTAGACAAATTGGCAACTGATGACGTCAAAGGTGCACAACTAACTATTTATGATATTGATATCAATGTTAAAAATGTTCCTTTTCCTTCAAAATAAGATTTCCCCACAAGTTTAACTGTAGTATATCTTTATGATAGACATGTAGCTCCCATATTGGCATGTTTACATTATTACAAATTTTGTGTCTTTCTGTAAAAAGGATGAATTTTGCACTATAAATATAAATAGGATGAATGGTTAGTTGTGCACCCGTAACATCATCAAATTGGCAACATGCCTGGACATTTGCACTGATTTGCCTGTTTTTTTCTCATCTTTAAAAATTTTCCTCGAACTTTTTTTGTTCTGCTATCCACTTTTTTCTGCTTTTGTTAAAAATATATATTATTTTTGGGTAGACTCTTCTTTTAAATAAAAACTTTAAAAAGGTGATTCGCCTGCCCATTTATCACTTAACATTTTCACCCTAGGATGACCTCTTCATCCATATCGCCTCCCATTTGGTATTACTCCAAGATATTTTGATCCAACTGTTAGCAAAATAATAATAATAATAATACACTGCATTTACATGGCGCTTAAAACAAAGCATTTCCAAGCGCTCTGTGTAGAACTTGATTCAGGCAAATTAAAAACTAAAATGACTGTTACTGATACAGTAGTAGAAAAAAATTACAATAAGAAAATAGACAATACAAAAAAAAGGATTTAAAAAATAATTAACATTATTTCTTATGAGATTTCCCAATTGTCAATTATCCAACAACTAAAATGTTCATGAAAATTAATTTTCTATGGCACATGATTGTTGCAGAAAGTCTGAGTTCACACTTTGCCTGAGAAGTATGATCTATAACTATTCTAAAATCATAGTTACAAAGTCATAAATCAAAGAGGACAATATTTATTTTTGCAAGGAAAAATGTATTTGATTTATAACCCCTAAAAATGAGCTGTAAAATAAACATTTCTTAAAAGAAAATAATTTGGACACAAGCTACTTAAACTAATTCCATCAGTCAAATAAATTTAGAAGATACAAAACTAACTTAAATCCAGTATAAAATGTTATAAATTGCATTTCCTTTGCTATTAGACATGATTATACCATGTACCTTATGCGTATTTTGAAAATGTAATGTATATTTGCATATTTTATGTACACTTTATGTAGAAACAGTAGGCTGTATACATGTACATTCATATTGATAATGCCTTACATACTTGTATAAGAGTGGCTCTTTCTAAAAAAAAAAAAAAAATAAGGGAGCCAGTTTATCTAGTGTCTTCAGTGGAGTACACAGTCATTTAGGCTTCATGAGGATATAAATTATTATATCCTACTCATAGGATTGTATCCATTGGCATTGGTCAATGAGCAGTCATGTGATTAAAAATATTTTCACCAAGAAATAAATTGGATATGGCGTGACGTCAATCTCGGAATAGTTTTCGTTATGAAAAATTTTCTGACGTCATCCCGCGATACCGCGATATATTCTGACGTCATCCCGCGAAACCACGATATCCAGTTCAAAGTTCGCCGAAACATAAACAACAATGGCGGCACCCAGTGGAGAAATCAACGATGCTGAACCAAGATTTAATCTCGTAGATGATGATGATTTGGAGGAATTAATTTCATCGACAGATTACAATTAGGATATAAATTTGATTACTATGTCGGTTTTACTTGTGTAGGATATAAATCAAATATACCATGCACATTTTTCGAAGTTCTAGTTGAAATTATGGATTCTTCGGTGACCGGCATATTGACTATTTTCCTTGGGGCTATGCCCCTCGGAAAATAGTGATATGCCAGTCACCTCACAATCCATAATTTTAACCAGAACTTCTCAGTGCATGGTATATTTGATTAATATGTAATCTTTGCTATTTCCAGGTTGCAATATCTGATTTCAAATCATTTTTCAATCTCTCTCTTTTCACCTTTTGTATCAAAACCAAGCCCACAGGGCCACGAAATACAAGTACATTAGGTGTGGATTCTCTATGTAACATGGAAACCAAAGTGACACAAACTGGCTCTCTTATTTTATGAGAGAGAGAAAGAAATTTGGTTTTTACAACGTGTATCATTCAAATTTCAATATTTACCCCAGGAGAAGAAGAAAGAGAGAAGGAGGCGATCGGCCGGGATCGAACCCGCGACCAACACAGGTCATTTATGACTGTCCCAAACAGCTTGATTACAGGCGCACGCCACGACGCCTCAGTCAATAAATAAATGAAATATCTTGATTATTTCAAATAGATGGTTGGTACTTTGGAAAAGCAGTTTAAGGCTATTTTTTGCAAGATATTGGCCCTTTGCTTTATCTCACTACACTGTAGCTCAGTTTGGAATACAAGATACCTTAGTTCTCTGACCAAATGAAAACGCTGATTTATCGCTATGGTTAATTGGCATATAAAAATCTCTTTTCTTGCTCCCTTGTACTATGGCAATGAATCCAGTTACATATTAGCTGATTGAAAATATTTGTCTGTTTCTTTTTTTCTTTTTTTCAAATACANTTTGGAAAAGCAGTTTAAGGCTATTTTTTGCAAGATATTGGCCCTTTGCTTTATCTCACTACACTGTAGCTCAGTTTGGAATACAAGATACCTTAGTTCTCTGACCAAATGAAAACGCTGATTTATCGCTATGGTTAATTGGCATATAAAATCTGTGATACTGACAGTAATAAACACTGTTTTCTTGCTCCCTTGTACTATGGCAATGAAACCAGTTACATATTGGCTGATTGAAAATATTTGTCTGTTTCTTTTTTTTTTTCAAATACAGTATAACAACATCTCGTTAGATAAGACCTTTGTATCGCTTGTTAAACCTCAAATCACGTGTATATGCTCTGAAACATATAATGCAAATTTCTTTATTTCAAGAGCCACATTTCTCTGAATATCTAAAAAAAAACAAAAACATTATTTCTGCTAAAAATGTAGTTGCATCTTTGTGAACCTGTACCCTTGATATCTTTGTTAGATGTTGACATACTGAAACCCCTAAGTTGTTAGATTTCGACCAAGTGCAGTATATTTCACCATCATTTTCAATGAATTCTACTGCTATCCTATTAAAAAAAAAAATTGCCTGATATCATGAACTTTAGTTATAAAAAGATATATTGACTTATTGATATCTATGTTAGATATTGACATACTACAAACACTAATGTGCTAGATTTTTTTAACCCAGTAATGCATATTTCACCATTATTCTCAAAAAATTGGGAACGAAACAAATTATTAAGGGAAAAAAAATTGTTTTAAAACTCTCCTATTGGAAAATAAGATAATCTCGCAAGATATTTAAAAACTTTACTGCAAAATGTAGGATATGGGTGTGTGTACCAGATACTGACCTATTTAAATAATTCATGTTACCCCTAATTTAAGAAAAAGATAGAGCTTGTAAGTTTTACTGCTTTTACGACACATTTCCATAAGGTATCTACATTTACCAAATGAATGCATAAATGTATGATAACTTTTTATGGATACAGAAATGTTTATGAAGTATAAGTAATGTACCATATAACTTTTTTTGCCATAAGTAACAGTTCTAATGGCCTATTTCTTGTCATCCTCCAATTTTCATGACAGTAATTAATAGGCTGGTTAAGGAAAGGCATTCTTCTCTTTGCTATACAAGCATTTCTAATAATTGCATCTGTATTTGTTGACTAGTTTTCATTGCTACCATTTTCCAAAAGGTAATTTTCTTCCTTTTTCCTCATGGATGATGATGATGATGATGATGGTGATGATGGTGATGATGAGGAGGACAATAATGATGTTGATGATAATGGGTATGATGATGATGATGATGATGATGATGATGATGATGATGAAAGTTATGTTGATGATAATTTTGGTGATTGTGATGATGATGATGTTGATGATGATGGTGATGATTATGATGATGATGGTGGTCATGATAACGATGATGATGGTGATGATAATGTTTGGTAGTGATGATGATGCTGTTGATGATGATGGTGATGATGGTGATGTCGATGACAATGATGACAATGATGATGACGATGATGATGATGGTGATGATTATGATGATAATGGTGGTCATGATGACGATGATGGTGATGATATAATGTTTGATAGTGATGATGATGCTGTTGATATGATAGAGATGATGGTGATGCTGATGACGATGATGACAATGATGATGTTGATGATAATGGTGATGATGACGATGATGATGACGATGACAATGTTTGGTAGTGGTGATGATAGTAATAGTGATGTTGATGATGTTGATCTTCTCCATCATCCTGGTGATAATGATGATGTGATAATGTCTTGTAGTGGTGATAATGATGATGATGATGATAATGATGATAGTGATGGTAATCATGATGGTGATAATGTTAATGACAATGATGATGTTGATGATGGTGAAGATGATGATGGTGATGATGATGTTGATGATGGTGAAGATGATGATGGTGATGATGATGTTGATGATGGTGAAGATGATGATGGTGA
>BQKZ01001678.1:18330-27642 GCA_036244855.1 Temnopleurus reevesii
TGTTACAAGCCCCAGATTGCTCTCTTTATATATCAGTTTCCTGGACAAAGGTTACAGACATCAAAGGAAAAGAAAAGTAGACAAGATAACCTGCTTTCTTTCCAGATTTCGCTCTCAAAGTTGAAATGGAAGAATTTGCTTCTATTAATTAGACATTGACTTTAAATGATTAACAAATGAAAATGAAGGAATGTTTATAAATGTAACCTACCTGCAGTAGGCTCTTCCATGTAGCAGACCATATCACCTCCCGCCCCTGCTGCTGCAACCGCCACCGACCCCGCCAAGTTACACGCTACCCCACCCATCAATGGTGAAATCTTCTCTGACGGCGACGTCGTATTTGAATTCGCGTTCTGATTGGTCGTCGGTTGTTCACAGAGCTCCAGCAGCGTCGTCGGTAAGAGTGCCTCCTTTAGACTCAACTTGGAGCTTTTCCGCCGTTTGAGCGCGAGGTGCGGTTTGACGGAGTTGACGACGCCGGATATTTGGTTAGGCACGGATTGTTGAAGGGTGGGCGGCGAGGGCGCTAAGTGGATTTTCCAAGTCGCTTCGGATTTAAAACCCTCTTGATTGGAGGCATACAGTCTCCAGGCACACTGAGAAACAAATTGAAAGAAGTTGTTAAATTGCAAGAAAATGCACAAAAACCCCCAGTTATTTCATGTATAACAGATTTAGAAAGAATTTCAGAGAATTAAGTATGCCATCAGACAATAGACCTCTATGTCATGTAATAAACTGTTTGAATGCCACAGACGGAAGCCGGTCTCAATTTCAATAGCATTATAACGAACCATTGAATTGATATTCAAATTAATTTTATGTGGAAATAGTTTATATCATGTTTTAAGCACTTACAACTGTATCTAATCTATCATTCATGGACATGATTTCCTCCACACCTCATGAAAATGGAAAACTAACACCATGTTGCAAAAACAGATGAAACATTATATTTTTGCAATTTCTATGAAACCTGGTTTGCAAGCATTAATCTTCAAAGATTAAAAAATATTCAAAAGCCATGCAGGACAGCAATTTTGTCCTGAACCAATTCTAGTCATGTATTTCATTTGGTTCATTCACCGTTTGTGACTATATGAAGATGAATTTAATAAAAGGCAATAATTAAAAGTTCATGACTATGATATCTAAACATTAACAAAACACTTGACGCAAATCGCTTTGGTATAGCCGAAAATATATTGATAACAGTTTATCTATCAATAAGCGGAGAAAAAAACGAATTATTAATAATCATATCCTCTGTCAGACAGCAGGTTGAGGGTGAATTCAACATTTGAAATTGAAGTGTGGTTGCCGAATGTAACCTATAGCACTTCACAATCGGATATCAAGGATGAACATCTTCAGGAAATGTGTATCAAATATGCTTTAAACCAACTGTTATCTGACTGATTTATTTCTAGTTTAGAGAAAAAAGAAATAAAATTCTGAGTTTGAAATTAACACGATATAAACTATTTCCCTAAAATAAAGTGGGTCATGAGACAATAGATCATTACTAAATGTATTGAATTGTGCGGACACAACAATCGCAAACCGGTTTCAATTTGAGTAGCATTTCAAAGGAGCATTGAATTGACGGTCGACTTGATTCTACGGAAATAGATTATATTGTGTTAATTGATTAATCTCTGCTCAAGACTTACCTGAATAAGGGTCGCAGCTGCAGGGATTTGACGACTAAAATGTTTTTGTCTTTGTTTGTGTTGAACTTTTAAAGCAAAACCTGAACCAAGAATACCCTATGGAAAGATAAAAAACAATACAAAAATTGAATATATGATGAATATTGAAGATAGAATGTAAGTATTTTAGTGTACACTTTATATATTGGACATAAAGACATGAACTATAAGAAACAAAAATTTTCTTGGGGTACTGTTCTTGTATAAAAGCACAACATGAAACAAGATTTACCCTAAAATTAACACACAAAAAAGAAAAAACATGAATGCCACAACAGGTTTTTAATTTTGTATGCTTTAGTTGTTTGTAAACAAAACATGAACGAAGAAGGTGTAAGGCAAGGTAAACATCAGATCCATATCTGTCTATTTTCCTCTTCTCACTATCTCCCTCCCTCTCTCTCTCTATCTCTCTCTTTCTTTCTTTCCTATCCTCTTTCCAAATTTGCAAGTTTACTCAAGCTCTTGGAATATTGACATGATTTGGTCTCTCTGTTTCTTTTTCCCTTCTTTATCCATATCATGAACTCTTTGACATAGACTCTCTTTCAATTTTGATTCCTTTTCACAATAACCCCTCCCCCAAAACTTTGTTTGGTTGCCGTCAACCAATCATCCCTCCAAAAATAGCCTAACCTGGTTTATAGTTCTCTTTTTTTTTATTCTTTGATACTTTTAACCTTAATAGAAAACTATAAGTATATGAATTTCAATATTAAAAGTAATTTTCATATTTTAGATATTCTTTGGCTTCCATCCGAAATATATTCGGAGAATGAAAAAAATTGAATGTAGAAAAAAAATGACCGATGCAGCGCCATACAAGGGCATTCTGGGTCAAAACATTTTTCATTTGGGCCTAAGAGCAGAGGAGAGACAATTACATTATCCGGATGAAGATAACAACACAGTCAAAAATAGCATCACACTAACAAGCGTTTCAAACTGCTAGCCAACCATGGGTGTGATGACATTACGCTGTCAATGTTTGTAATAACTCTTTTATCTATTTACATAAAGACGGCAGACTTTTGAAGCCACAAGCCTTGGCCTTTTATAACTGCAACGATGGCAACCATTCTAGAATATGCACAATATCAACATTAAGATGTGAATAACGCAATGATAATAATGATAATAATAATGGTGGCTGCTTGTATAGCGCACAGGTCCACCTTATCAGTGTTCCTGGCGCTGAAAGCTTTACACTCACTATTACCCGGCTCTAGCTGGCAACCATTACGGCACTCCGCTTCACAAGGAATTTCTTCCTGCCGTCCCCATTTACCTCACCTGGGTCGAGTGCAGCACAATGTGGATGAATTTTTTTATGCAGAAGGAAATTGACGCCATAGGTAGGATTCGAACCTACGACCCTCTGGTTGAAAGGCGAGAGTCAGAACCACTACACTACGGTGCCTCCTCAGCAATAGCTGAGCACAAGTTATATAGCATATATGACGGCAATGACTATAATACCCCACCCTTATTTTTAAAAGCATCCTACCCGGTACAGCAGGCCCATTAGAACTAAAGCCCCGGTCACATAGGACCCCGGAAGCAACACAATTCACCCCGACTCGTTGTTCTGAGGCAGTTAACTGTGAATTAACAAAGAGTTGGGGTGAATCGTGCTGCTTCCGGGGTCCTATGTGACCGGGGCTTTAGCAAACATACTAATGGTGGCTCTGTATCCTTGTGACATCATACACTGGCCTGCACCCCATCCTTATTTAAAAGTATCCTACCATACGGTATTAGCAGTAAGCAAACATACTAATGGATCTTATGACATCATATATGCCTGTTAACCCACCCCTATTCTCGAATTACCCCCCCCCCCCCCCCAATAAGTATCACCAGAAAGCAAACATACTAATGGAATGGCCTTGGCTCTTATGACATCACAGATTTAGCCGTCCTATACCCAACCCGCCCTCCCAGTATCGCCTATCAGAAAGCAAACATACTAATGGACCGGCCTTGTCTCTCATGACATCAGAACGGGACGGGCGGAATATGACGTCAATCGTCCGATTACATCATATGGCAAGGATAATGAGGCAGGGAGATGGAGTTGGAGGAACGGGGAAGAGAAATTTAGAGAGATGGGGCTGGAGTAGGGGGAGTGAGAATGATTAATGTCAATGGAAAAGGATAGTTCAAGTATGGTTGTAAAATTGGAGGAAGAAGGAAAAACAAAAACTATTAACAGCACAGAGAGAAAAAGACAAAGAGACAAAGAGAAAGTGGGAAACAGAAAGAGAAAGAGAGACAGACAGAAAGACATATAGGCAGAATTTAAGGGAGAAGCAAGATAAAAGTGGCGAAATAGAGGAGAAACAAAAGAAGAAGAAAAAGAAAATAGGGAAGCAGTTTAACAAGATTACAATAATGCCAGGAAACACTGGAGGCAAAGGAAAGCAAAAGAAAGCGAGGATATTGATGAGATGAGGGAAGATGAGGGAACTAATGATATTCAAAATTATATGTATTGATAGAGGTAGAAAGAGAGGCAGGGGGAATGAAATTAAAAGAGGATGAGTGAGGAAATACAAGAGGAGCAAGAAAATGAAATATAATAATGCTAGGGTCAACATGAAGATGATCCAATGGCAAAGAGGGAAAGAGGGGGATAAAGCTGGCGAAAATATGGCATGACAGAGAGATAAGGAGTCAGAGAGAGTGAAAATGCAAAGACTAATGTACCTCGATGACATCATCCACAGGCCTTTGAGATTCAACATCAATTTCCTCCCTATATCATCTCATTAAGAGAAAGAGAGAGAAAGGAAGAGAGAGAGTAAGAGAGAGAGAGGGAAGATAAAGACGAACAGACAGACAGTGAGAGGGGAGAAAGACAGAAAGACAGACAAACAAAAAGATGGAGGCAGAGGAGAACCGCAGAGAGAGAGAGAGAGAGAAATAGACAAAGGAAGAGGGGCACAGGGAGAAATAAACAGACAGACAGAGAGAAATAAACAGGAAGAGGGAGAGGAGTAGAGAAAGAAAGAGACAAAGAGAGAGAGAGAGAGAGAGAGAGAGACCATAAAGAAACTTGTGCTAAAGAACAATCAATGCCAGAGAAGAGCTTTAACATTCTAAGATAATTTGCTAGCCAGAGGGCAAAGAGACGAGAGGGAGAGATATAAAAAAACGCGAGAGTATAGTAAAGGAAAAAGAAGGAGCGATACTAATGGACCCATCCCCTCGATGACATCATCCCTGAGACCATTGAGATTCAATATCAATTTCCTCCCTACATCATCTGATTAAGAGAAAGAGAGAAAGAGAGATAGAAAGGGGAAAGAGAAAGAGAGATGGAGCATAAAGAACATTTTAAGATAATCTTATATCAAATAGCCAGAGGAAAAAGAAAGATCAGGAGGGGTATAAAGAATGAGAATGCATGATCAGGGCAAAAGAAGGAGCAACTAATGGACCCATCTCCTCGATGACATCATCCTGAGACCATTGAGGATCAACATCAATTTCCTCCCTACATAAGAGCAAGAGAAAGAGTGAGAAAGAGAGAGGGGATGATAAAGGCAGACAGACAGAGACAGGCAAAGAGAAAATGGAGGAAAGAGGGAGGAGAGATGAATACACAGAAATAAAGAAAGTATAAACAGGTAGAAGAGGACGAAGAGAGAAACAAAGAGAAAGAGAGAGAGAGAGAGAGGGGGATGATAAAGGCAGACAGACAGAGAGAGAGAGGCGAAGAGAAAATGGAGGAAAGAGGGAGGAGAGATGAATAGACAAAAATAAAGAAAGTATAAACAGTTAGATGAGGAGGAAGAGAGAAACAAAGAGAAAGAGAAAGAGGGAGAGAGGGGGGAGAGGGAGGGAGGGGAAAGACAGACAGACAGATGGAGAGATAGAGAGAGAGACAGTGACAGATAGAGCAAAAAGAACTAGCATTTGATAAGTAATGCCAGAGAACAGTTTCAAATAACTTAGCAAAGAGACAGAGGACAAAGAAAGATAGGGAGAGACATAAAGAACGAGATAGCATAATCACTGCAATAGAAGGGGTGATATACTTAATGGAGCCATCTCGTTGATGACATCATCCCCAAGACCATTTAGATTCGATATCAATTTCCTCCCGACATCATTTGATTAAGAGAAAGAGAGAGAGAAAAAGAAAGAGACGGAAAGAGAGAGAGAGGGGGGAGGGAGAAAAGAATGACAGAAAGACACAGATATAGAGAGAATGGAGTGAGAGAAAGCTGAAAGACAGCTGGTGAGAAAGGGGGAAAAGAAAGAGAGGGAGATATAATTGAAAGGAAGAAAGGATTTACAAACAGGTAGAGAGAAAAGGAAAGAGAGAGAGAGAGGGAGAAAGAGGGGGAAAGACAGACAGGCAGAGAGAGAGAGAGAGATAGAAGAGGGAACAAAGGAGAGGTATACAGATAGAAAGACAAAAATAAACAGATAAAAAGGGGAGGGGAGAGAAAGAAAGAGAACGAGACATAGACAAAAAAAGGAACTACATGAGATAGTAAAATAGCAAAGAGACCGTGGACAAAAAGGGAGGTGTTATAATGAACGAAAGAACATGTTCAATGCAAAAGAATGAGCAATCTCCTCAATGACATCATCCCGAAGACCGTTGAGATATGATGTCAATCTTCTCCCTACATAATCTGATTGAGAGCAAGAGAGAGAGGAAGGGGGAGGAGAAAAACATACAGTCAGAAAGAAAGAAATAGAAGGAGAATCGACAGAAAAAGGGGGGAATTATGAATAGACAGAGAAGAAAGAAAATAAAAAACGTGAGAGGGAGTGAGAGAGAAAGAAAAAGAAAAAGAGAGAGAAACGGGAGAAAGACAGAGAGAGAGAATGAGGGAGGATAAAGTTGTACAGACAAGCAAAATAGAGAGAGGGGAGAGAAAGAGGAAGGAGATATGAATAGACAGAGAAGAAAAAAAAATGAAAACTAGGAGATGGGGAGGAAGAGAGAAAGAGAAAGAGAAAGACGGGGAAAGAAAGACTTAGAGAGAGGGGGGGGGAGAAAAATAGAGAGAGAGACGGAGGCAAGATGAACAGACAGACAGAAAGAAAATGTACAGATTGGAGGGAGAGGAGGAGAGAAAGAGAGAGAAAGAGAGATAGACCAAGAAGAACTAGCGCTGGGGATGAATTAAAATCAGAGTTCTAGTAACTAATCCAATAGCAAAGGGATAGAGGACAAAGAAAGAGAAAGGGTGGTATAGGAAACGAGAGAGCATTAGCAACTCAAAGAAAGGAGCAATACTAATAAACCCATCCCCAGGATGACATCATCCGTTAGACCGTTGAGATATGACGTCAATCTTCCGCCTCCATCATCTGATTGAAAACCTTGGCGCAATTAATTACGAAGAAGGCATCAGCTAACACATGGATCGGTACAGTACAGTGATTAGACATTCTCTATGTGTCTTTCCTCGAAGGGAGGATTATGAAGTAAATACCCAGACAATTAAAGAGAAACTTCATCTCTGGGAGAATCCAAGAGTCATTTCAAAGTTAACTTATTTTTATGATGTTAGGCTTTTAGATATTCATGAAAAATGTAATCATTTGTTAGTATCTCTGTGTCCATTCTTTGACACAGAATTATAAAGTTAGAAAGTAGATCTCTAAAGTTTAGTTTTGCCAAATGCAAAAAAAATATGAACATATTGCCTTGATTTCTTAAATTATGATCCCCATTTCAAGTGCTAAATTATATGAATTAAAGCATAAGGATTTAAGAAGTGTGATATTTGTCACAATTAATTACAAAGAAGGCATCAGCCAACACATGGATCGGTACAGTACAGTGATTAGACATTCACTATGTGTCTTTCCTCGAAGGGAAGATTATGAAGTAAATACCCAGACAATTAAAGAGAAACTTCATCCCTGGGAGGATTCAAGGGACATTTTAAAGTTAACTTATTTTTATGATGGTAGGCTTTTAGATATTCATGAAAAATGCAATCATTTGTAAGTATCTCCGTGTCCATTCTTTGACACAGATATATAAAGTTAGAAAGTAGATCTCTGAGGCGTTGTGGCGTGCACCTGAAATCAAGCTGTTCCGGACAGTCATAGACTTGGGTTAGTTCCTGCCTGTGGGTTCGAAGCCTGGTCGCATACCGTCTTTCGGATGGAGACGTTAAGATGGCAATCCACTTTCTCTCTTCTTCTTCTTCTTCTGGCGTAAATATTCAGAATTGAATGATACACGCCTCTAAACTACATCCTTTCCTTTCCTTTCATCTAAAGTTAAGTTTTGCCAAATGCAAAAAAATATGAAGATATTACGATTATGATCCCCATTTCAAGTGCCAAATTAGAAGAATTAAAGAATATAGATTTAAAAACTGTGATAATTAACACAATTAATTACGACGAAGGCATCAGCTAACACATGGAGCGGTACAGTACAGTGATTAGACATTCTCTATGTGTCTTTCCTCGAAGGGAGGATTATGAAGTAAATACCCAGACAATTCAAGAGAAACTGGATCCCTGGGAAAATTGAAGAGATATTTTGAAGTCTTCTTATTCTGCTGATGGTGGACTTTTAGATATTCATGAAAATGCAATAATTTGCAGTTTCTATGTGTCTCTTTGATACAGGAATTATAAAGTTAATATGCAGGACTCTAAAGCACAATTACAGTTTTGCCAAATGCAAAGGAAAGTTTTAGGAAATTTGACTATAGATGTGATGAAGAGGTAGACGTTTTTAAGAAACAAGAGTATTCAAAAAAGCATTTTGAGATTCTTTATTTATATGATGCAACTTTTTTAGATACTCATAAAAATTTGATTAATTTAGAAATCCTATCTTTATACTGGGGGTTATAAACTGAATACCTCAACATTTAAAGCACAATATAGTTTGAGAAGAGGCAGAGAAAAGCCTTTTTTCTAAGATGACATGAATTTCATAGCTTTCCCATTTATTAATTACAGATAAAATTCAGAGGGCAATTCTGCCCTCTTCCAAATTGTACAGACACATGAATTTCCATTCTCCAAGCGAATGTTGGGTTTTCGGCACAGCAAGTCAGACATTGTTATTGTGACAAGGACATACATGTATCCAAAGTTGTATAATATGAAATATGTATAATAATGAAAATATTATATATCATATTACATCATTATATAATAATATTAATTTCATCAATTCATTCTGACACCTTTGAGTATGATACAAAATGATAGAAGATACATGTATCGAAAGGTTTATAATATGAAATCTTACTAAATGTATAATATTATATTCATCAATAATAATTCTGACACCTTATGTCGTGTTTTTAGTCACGCAGTAACATTTATATCCAGGTCAGGGCAGAAGCCATTTGCATTGGCAATTTAGTGCAATCTTCCGCAATTGTCCTTCTCATTACCACTAATCAAGCCGATCGCTACACCACAACCCCGTAGCATGGTCAATGTAGCGTGATTAGCAATCCCGATTGGCCCATCAATCACAAAGCAACCTTCGGCCCGGCCCAATCCCACCCGTTTTCATCCTATTACCCGCCATTACCAATGCCAAGCGTATTAACGGTCCCGCCCAGGCAGGTAGAATTACGCTTCGATTGCA